>JBBYHL010476562.1:0-11698 GCA_038381835.1 Adansonia madagascariensis | reverse complement strand
TGAACCTATTCAACATTTCTTTGATAATCTCATTCACCTTCATCTTGAATAATTCATAGTAGTGTAAGCAGACTTATTTTGGATTCCTTGACTTGATTTGCTTGGCATTATCACAAAGTGTGACTATTATACTCACTTAGACCAAGAGCACAAAATAGTGTATGCATGACCTTGGCATTTAATTATGCCATTTTAGTATCTTGCTCACCCCATTCATCTTTTTCCTTTGGCACAACACTATCTCCAACTCTCTTTTTAGGAATGAGTGGCCCATTGATCTTCCATACATCATAATCTTTAGCTTGGATAAAAGGCCTCATCCTTGTCTTCCAATATGAGTAGTTGCCACCATTGAAGAGTGGAAGTCTCATGATGGAATGACCTTCAAGTCCTATACCATTTGCATTTGTCTCAAATGCCATAAGACAAACTTCATCTTGGCTTTTTAACTCTTGTGAGCTTTTTGAAGCTTTTAAGCATTATGTTTGCATCCTCTATTTTTTTAGCTATCAAGGATCTTTTATCAAGATTGTGAACTCTACAATAGAGACCAAAGTTGTGATGCCAATTGTTAGCTTAAGGTAAAGATTAAACCAAGAAAGGGGATAAATTGGTTCTATAAAAAAATTGATCACAAATTTATTTTTTATTAAAATTTGAAATAAAT
The DNA here is from genome assembly GCA_038381835.1 of Adansonia madagascariensis. NCBI lineage: Eukaryota > Viridiplantae > Streptophyta > Magnoliopsida > Malvales > Malvaceae > Adansonia > Adansonia madagascariensis. Next base: position 11,031 of record JBBYHL010476562.1, on the reverse strand, counting down.
TGAAAGTGAAAAGGATTTAAGGATAAGAAAAACAAATAATTAATATATAAAGATTATGTCCTTAAACTTGGAACCTACGTCCTCTTTTCTTAGCACTTCCTTGCCAAGGTGATTCCCATAATTCACTAATAAAATTGTTACATTTAAGGCTAAGATATAACCTTACAACTCTATCTTTTAAGGCTTAGATAGAACTTTTCAATCCCTTTAAAAATTTTACCTTAAATTCTTAAGTATTTTCACTCACTTTCACACAACCCTTTTTGTGATATAAATATAGTGTTTGCAAATAATTTGAACCTCTAGTAGGTGGGTGTTTGCTACAATTTAAGTACAAAGTGGATGAGATACAAATAAACTTGAAAGAGTATAAATTTGATACAAAAAGAATGAAGAATTTGAAGACTTTGAGCTTTTGTTGTTCAACGCTTGATTGATCTTTGTATCTCTTGCTTCTTCAGCTATTAGGAACCTCTGTTTATACGTTGGAATTGATTTATAGATGTTGAGCATTAAATGAGGTGGTTGTAGAGCAGCTTTGGCCATTATAAATGCTTGTTTCTGTTCAGACTGGCACTGTTTTATCAATACAATACCAATAGTATAATACAAGAATTAAAAATGTGAGAGTTATAGCCTAGTGTATTGATACTTATCATCTTGTATCGGTACAGACACACTTGTATCGATACATTCGAGAGTTTTAGCCAAACCTTAGATACTACCAAGCAATGTATCGATAAATATAGGGTGAGTATCGATACTCACTGCACTATATCGATGCACGCTAATTTGTATCAATATAATTAAGGGTTTTAAGCATAGTATGCATTGTGTTGATACATTCCTTTAAAATCCTCTGTAAAATTATTTTTCTTGGCTTGAAAATTGACTTAAACATATCTGAAAAATATTCTAAGTATAAATGTGCATTTTGGAACACATGTTTTTGAGAAAATAGGAACTTAATATTTTTTCAAAATATTTTTCAATTTAACACAAATACTAAGTTGGAAACAATTGAGTACAAGTTAAATTAGCGTAAGTTATTGTTACATCAAAACTGAAATTAATTCAAAGCTAACAATAATAAAGTGAAAAAAAAGAGAGGAAAAATATTAATGGGTTTTACCATTGTTGACCATGTTAAATTGGTCTACAACAAATAGCATATAAGAAATTTTGATTGATGTGGATTATGGTGTTTGGGAAATAAGGTTGAAGAGCCAGTACAAAATAAGAGATTTTTAAGGATGAGATAAGCAAACGATTAAAAGAAACATTCTCCCTATCTTAATTTTAGTTGTGTTAGAAACAAACATCGTCCTCGGATAAATTTTATCTCAAAAACTTTTCAAAGATATAGTTTTAAAAGATGACTACTAGAGACAATTTTTCGTCTCTAAAACTTTTGAGAATATTTTTATTGTTTTGAGACAATTATTAATTGTTTTTATTTTTTAAATTTTTTAGTGAATTTTTATGAACGAGAATCTAACCAAAAAAATTAGGGGAAGGATCGGGAAACTCGAGACATGGGAGAAAATGGATTGGGGAGCTTTTCTCGTTAAGTGCAATTTTGTCTTTGCAATTCTTCATTTCTAAAAGTTTCTTAATTCTTCATTTCTGTTTTAGGAATTATTTTAACCTACTATAATATTGACTAAATATTCTTGCTCCTGCTGTATATTTTTGGAATTCTCCTAAATTAGAAAGTGGTCTTTTAATCCAAAAACGCATAAGGGCAAGAAAATAGTTTTATAAAAAATGCCTAGGCACGAACAAAAGAGTTGTCATAAAAACAAGCCTAAGGGCGAGTAGAGCAATCTTCTTTAGAAATGCCAAAAGAGCAGTAAGAAAATATTCACTGAAATCACACTCATCTAAGAATGACCGTACAACTTATCCCCAAACAATTAATAGAGAAAATATAGTCGACCAACTTTATGGCGTGCTCTTAATAACCAGATGGTAGCTACCATAAATTTCAGTTCTTTTGAGATTTCAAACTTGGGGTAGTCACTTTGTAACATCTTTTAGGTCAACAGGCAATTGTTATGCCTAGTATTCTTCAAGGTTTAAGGTTCAACATAAACTAGGTCCATGAAGATCAATTAACGCTAACGAGTCACCATATGGCTCCAAAAAGGAGTCAACATTTGTCAAAGCTAAGGCAGACCCACCAGCCACTCAAAGACTGTGAAATTATGGTAGGGACAACTGCTAACCTCATGCACTTGCACCACTTTTAAGATATAAAAGTACGACGAAGACTGAACACCCAACTCATTAATTCTCAAATTATTCTTTTTTTTTCTTTTTTTTTTTTCTAATCCACTCTCAAATATTTACCGACTTAAATATCAAACCCATCCCAAAATCTCAATTTTGGCTCTCCTTAACTGTTTGCTTATCCTCAATAGGCTCAACGTGCAGCATTCACCTCAATTCCGTCCCTTTCACCCGTGAAAGACCTCTCCAAGCTTAATTTATAAGGCTCTCGAGTCTTTGATCCCTCTTGCCTTTCTGTCTATTTCCCTTTGAAATATAAGTCTTCATTTCATCGGCCTTGCTTCGGTTCTATCTTTTGAGTTAACATCTGGGATTTTCAGGTCCAACCTATGGCGAAGAAGGTTTCTAAATGTTATCTTTTTTCTCTATAGTTTATTTCGGTACTTTAACAGCTCACCCAGTTCATTTATTTTATATTGTTTTTTCTCTCGGTTCCCTGTTTCCTTGTGATGTATTTTTGAGGATGCTATTTTATTTTTTTTGTAACATGTTAATCTTATTTTTTGACTTTGTGGCTCTTTCATTTCTTTGCTCTTCAATAGCTCATCTGCCATTCTTCCATGTCAGAACCTGAATCTTGTATTTCCCTTTCCCTTGTCTGTAAAGCAAAAAATGCTTTGTTTGCTAATGGTGACATATGGAGTTACTTACTATCGATCACTCTCATCAAATACATACTTAACTGGTGTGCGTATGTAGGTGACGACAATGGTGCTAAAGGTAGTCGACCTTCAGTGCTGTCGGTGATACAAAAAGGTCAGGAGAGTACTCTGTAAATTCCCTTGTGAGTCTCGAGTTTTATGCTTGTCTTCGTTTATTTTCATATGTACGAAATTATTTTACTCGTATAAATAAAACGCATTTGTCATTATATATTTTGTAATATAGCATTGAATTGTAACATATATAAGTTAGTTGGTTAGATAAAATGATCATTGAGCTCAAGGCAAGAAAATGGTCCGAGTTGATATTTGATGATGGCTTTTGTGAACGACAGAAATACGAGACCAGATATACGAGGTGGACACCAACACGTGATAATAAAGGTGGTATGCTGCAATCCAGAGAAAATCAGGGACAAGATATGCTGCAGGGGTGGTGGATACATCAAGAGTATTGAGATCAAACCGCCACCACCACGACCAGAGCAGCTATGACCAATACCCCAGCCAACAATACTGCCGCCATGTCCACCGCCACCTTGTTGCTGGGAATGTGATCATGGACATGGTGGGGGCCCTTGCTACTTCTGTAGGCCACCCCCACCACCACGCCCATGTTACGGGAGTTGCGGTAGACCATGTTATCATTGCTGGGGCTGCACCGGCGGCCCATGTTGTGGGAGTTATGGTAGACCATTTTGTCATTGCTGGGGCTGCGTCAGGGGCAAATTATGTTCTTGTTCTTGTGAAGAAAACCGGAAGCTTGCTTAATTATGTAACATGGCACATGCTACCGGGCGCACCGTCGTGTCATGACATCACTGATAATGATCTTCTAGTTGTCTCTGTTGAATATTCAGTGAATTTCAGTTTCTTGTATTTTTTTTTCTTTGCATGTATTGTGAATATATGCATAAATAGCCTAATATATTCGAGTGATGATTACTATATCGTTATAAAACCATCTTTTAATTTAAAATTACCTTCTAATTTCAAGATCTCCTCGCTATTTCTGAAGATCTAAATAAAATGACATTTATATGTCGTCATCATCCCACTAAAGTCCAAGTCTCTTATATACGTTCAATATTCTTGTTGTAAGAAATGTACATCGAAAAGGAATTCTTTGATGAATGATTCAGGAATTTAAGGATCGTAATTGTAATTAACCGGGATATTCGTAATTATAATAAATAAAATGTAAGGGAAGACAAGTTTATTGTCCCAGTTAAAATCCTTGAAATGATCACCTAAGGAATCACCTCAAACACAACTCTTCTCTCGTCCCAGGTACGGATGCACCTTATCAATGTCCGGAAGCCAATCCACTTAACATTCAAACTGTAACCACATATATGATCATCCATTGCTTGGTTACAATTACATATATAAGCATGACCCAGATCTAAATATTTATTTATTTATTTTTTGTAGCAACCTAGTAGTGAAAAGGCCTAACCAATTACAAAACAACGTACTACCCAAAAGATAAGGTCACTTCCAATAACGATATTCAGTCCCGGAACTTTTATGTGAAATGAAAGTAATGTTTCCACCCAGGGTTAGGTTGCATTTATATCAAGCTTATGAACTGCATTTGAGCCAGAGACACCCTAAGTCAAACTCTATCTCTCGGTGTTCCAAATCTCTTTGTCGTTATATGTATTGGGATGTAAATCCCATCATATTAGAATAGTAAAAATAAAAATAGTTTAGAGCAGGGCCCATTCATTAGAACAATCACTCATAGGTTGCATTTATATCAAGCTTATAAACTGCATTTGAGCCAGAGACAGCCTAAGTCAAACTCTATCTCTCGGTGTTCCAAATCTCTCTGTCGTTATATGTATTGGGATGTAAATCCCATCATATTAGAATAGTAAAAATAAAAATAGTTTAGAGTAGGGCCCATTCATTAGAACAATCACTCATTCGATTATTGAGGTACGGTTATTACAAAATAACTAGAAAATTGCAGTGGTCATCGATTTTTTTTTTTGTGCTAGATGTAATCAAACATCTATTAAAATCAATCATTTAAATTCTGAAATTTGATTTTAAAATGATTGATTTTATTTTTGTGTAAAAACTAGAGTAAAACAGTTAGAGTTTGAGAGTAGGTTATGCATGGAGAAAGATTAGCATCCTACGATGCCCTAAATAGATATCATCTAGCCATATATTCTCATGGGTTCGAATTTTTCAGTTTTAATTTCAGTATTTAGTCATTAATCCCCTAAAATGTTTTGATAAATTTTCAAATAAATAACTAGATTTTATAAATCTCAAATTCCCTATGCTCCTCGACATATGGAGAAATATAGAGTATTTGTTAAAACAAAATTTTCCAAGTTTAATATTTAGAAAATGATATTTTCGGATTGGGCACCCATATGACATATTTCCATTGGAGTGACAAAATACTCGACAAGGCTCCAATCCAGAGATATTGCTTTAATATGCTTTAAAAAAAATTAATCAAATTTCTGTGAATGCATTGTCATTTTAATTACATTGAATAGATTAGTAGCAACACATAATTCATATGTTAATAATCTGCAAAAATAAGAAAGAATATAAAATGGGTCGATTTGGAATGAACCTCGTAAAAATCCTTGGATATTTACAGAAATAATTAATTAATGGCTTTGAGATTGGCTTAGACTACAATTGTGGTTAAGGCATAATGATTTTAATGAAAATTGGACAAAGTTCGAAAAAACTAGATAGAAAAAAAAAATCTTGGGAAATTTGTGAAATAAAACATTTAAAAACCAGTTGAAAACTCATTAATTATTGCGAAACAAGACTTTTTTTTAAAGTATTTAGGAAAAATGTGAAATTGAAAATTAAGAGGAATTCTAGAAATGTAGAACTTGAATTAATTCCTTTGAAATAATGAGACTTACATTAGGCTTCACGTGACCTATGAATGCTTTCCTAACCATCCAATGATGATGTAAAACATACTCATTCCTTGACATTCAAATTCCTTGGAAAATGACAACATTGAAATCTTGAATTGCGACCTTTTTTAAAAGCAAGGACAACTCATGCTATCGTGCATCTCAAATTTATTCTTGACTCAAATAGACTCTAAAAGTCACAAATAAGACACCGTTGGAAATGTAACTCGATGAGGTTTCTACTAAAAATATTGAAAAATTCCAAGAATTCATTTTGAGGGTGAAAATATTTTCAAACAAGTTTGGTTGGGGCAAATAGAGAAGATGAATAATCAACAAAGAAAAATTCATAACTTGCTTAAATGGACTCCAAGCTAGATGTAACAATGCACTGTTAGAAGGCTTGTTCAATGAGGATTAATAAAAAAATACTACAAAGATCAAAGAAAATTAGTTGGTGGACAAAAAAGAGGATATCATATACCTTGGTCACTAAATTAAGGTGTTCCAAACAACAAGAAAAGAAAAATTCATAACTCATTCAAACGAACTCAAAAAGTTGCATATGATAGCTCCTTGAAAAGCTTACTCAAGGTACCTTAAGGGGAAAACAGTTAAAAATGTCTAAAAAATTATTTGGTGAGTGAAAATATTTTTCTAATCTGACCCTATTGCTTCTAGTATCTAAAAAATAGAGTAAAGGGTGATTTCCCATGCATGACTACCCTAGTTGCTGCCACCTTTACTCATGACATTTCTTGACCTTATTAACACCCAAATATGACATGTTAATAAGCTTAACTTGAGCCCAATGAAATGGCACTCAACTAATGTAATGACCTTTTCATCAGCTAAACTAAAATCTCTAGGAAGAAACTTAAAGCGTCTAAATGCTTTTGTAATCTTTGGCCATTATTCCAACCCATTTTAAGGCACTTTCCAAGCATTCTTGGGACATTAGAACGTCAGCCAAACACATTTATACAACCCAACTAATGCAACGTTACTAAACTCAAAGCAAAGCTTAAATTAGTCTCCAACTCAAAACTAATTTTAGAAACACTTTAGACTAATTCATTATGGCTGCAACTAGCTCTCCCTCTAAGCATTATTAAGCTTGATGTATCTTGAGTTTATGACATAAAATGGTATTAAGATCATCGACCATAGTTAGCTTATTATTTAAACTATCTATAACTCTTAAAGGATTTTAGAAAATAAGTTTTCAGCATCCAAGCAAGTAAGCATATTGTCATTCACTTGGTAAACTCATCTACATATCATCTAAATGAATAGAAAACAAAAAAATCATGGTAATAAGCTCGTCATGGTTGTATCCAAAAAGAGAAAAATCACCAAAACATGACTCAATAACTTATGCCTATTTCATCAAACATGTTATAAACTCATCTAAGTCATCAAACCAACTACGAAAACACAACATAATAAACTAAATCATGGTGGCTGAATTAAAGCATGGACCATGGAATGGCATTTTATCACCGAAATCATCAAGATATCATAGTTTTAAAAAAAACAAAATATATGGAAATGCATCAAAATGTAGTACAACTTCATGAACTTGGAAGCAAATAAATGAACATGGAAAACAACATTATTAATCACATCAAAATAAAGCAGAAAGAGAAAGGATTGAATTTATACCAACAAAGCTTATTAATCTAAGCTTTCCTTAGTTTTTTTCTATTTTTTAATTTTCCAAGAGACTTTTTAAAGGATCTTATCCTAAGCATCTAATGTCAGCTGTTCGGATTTGGTAAATCGTTTAAACAATAAAATTTTTGTTAAACCCAAAAACATAGAATAATGCAGTGAAACTTATCGAATAGCATTAATGGACTGACTTATAAGCATTTGATAGATCTCGCAAAACAAGAAAGAAAGAAATATGATTTCACACCTTAATTTGAAAAGGTCCATCTTTTCGGATTAAAATAAACTTTGCTTTGATCTTGTACAACGGCCCAGTTATCATAAACCAAAGCTGTCCACATGTCCAGTGTCTATTGTTGATCCATACGACTCAAAAATCTTTCAAAAGAGAGACACTTCTCTATGCCAAAATCCATGCTAACGAACTAGGTTTCAAAAACCTTCCCCAAGCAATCTCTCAATGTTCCAAAATTAAGAAAATCAGTGAAGAAATAATTTCCTACTGAAAGCCAAAGAAGATGGCATAAGAGAAATAAGGTGGCATAAATTTTCTTTTTTAGAAAGATAAAAAGGCACCTCTAGGGTTTTTCTACTCTTAGGGATGACACAAAGTAGGGTTTAAGTACCCCAAGGATTTAGTTTTTGCATAATTACACTTTGGCCCTTGTTTTTGTATAATTCAAAAAACTCATAAGTAACTTTTACTCTTTAAGTAATGTAATAACTGTCTCATTTTAATTTCATAAAGTCAACCCTATGTGTGTACCCATTAGGCCTCTATCATAACAAAAATAAATAAGTTTACTCAATTAAAAATAATTTATATTTATAGACCGAGATTGATATCTAGCAATGCATCATTGCCACGTGATATGTAAAAAGAGTTACATTGGTTTTGACAAGCCCTTCATTGTACAAAATCTCAGTGTAATTCAATCTTTTTATTGTATATCTCAGAATAGGCAAAAGTTTGGTGCAATGTCTACGTTTGACCTATTCCATATTAGTATGCAACCCTTATGTGTTATCTTCATAATCGATATTGCCTTGGCCAAGGTCTTTGAGTTAACATAAGCTAGGAATAGCTATGATATGTCCCTTTATCTCTCTTTGGATGATAAATCCTCTCTGGACCACTCATTTAATTTTAGTGGACTTCATATCATACCTAAAATCACCCCTATTTGGTATTCATCTATTGTAAACTCATTCACAATGATCTTAAGTATGATAATTCATATACAAGATGAATTGGTGTCACTAGTCTAAAAATTACTAACACTACTAACACATGAGAGCATTTCCATAGATATTTGAGTGAAATACCAAATGGAACTCTCATAGCGGGCCACATTCAATGAACTTGTTACCATAACAAACACCTATTGATGTACCCAAGTATCTCTATACTTTAACTTATAAGATCAGTTGCATGCATCCTATTCATGAAGGCTTACATATGTCGATCTTTGTGCATTGTCAATGCCCCGTCTTGACAATACGATGACCAAGAAAAATTTTATAAACATGACTTTGATATACTGAGATTTTATAATTATAATTCTATAATTCCCTTGCAAAGCCAATGTGCTTCATGGGCTTTATTCATATAAGATGTAAACTACTAATTATGTATTGATCTTATGGATAAAGAAATACCACATATTATATTAAACAAACATAATTAATGTTACATGAATTTACTAATAATTAGTGTTTTACAAGCAAATCTAATTGGCTTGCAAGGCTTATACTAACAATCTCCTACTAACACTAAAGCCAATCACCTATATGTCTAATCCCTATACTCTCCACACAGCGAATATGTTTTTGTTAGGGCAAAATCTTAGTGAAAGAATCAACTATATTATCTTCAGTGGTTACTCATTCCATACTAACATCATATCTTTCTATTATATCTGATGACGTGATATCACTGTAATACGTGTTTGGATTTATGATGAGACCTTGGTTCATTAGCTTGTACTATGACTCTATTGTTATCATAAGAAAGTGGTCTTAGATCAATAATGATTTAAACCACACCAAGTTTAGTAATAAACTTCTTCATTCAAACTGCGCCCTTCGCAACTTCACATGCAAAGATATATTCAGCTTTGGTTCTTAAATCTATAGTTGTTTATTTGGTACCTTTCCAACTAACTACAACTCTGTTAAGGTTAAATACATAATCGCTTTGCGACTTGTAGTCATTCCAATCTAATTGGAAGCTACATTAGTGTAGCCCCTAGTGTAAAGCTAAGTCTCTCCATGAACTAGAAAGATATCCTGAGTCCTTTGTAAGTACTTTAGGATATTCTTTATAGTAGTTTAATGACCTTCACCAAGTTTCTTTGGTATCTGCTTGTGATACTTAAAGCATGTGATACATATGGTTTAGTAGATAACATGGCATACATGATGGATCCAACTGTTAACGTATATGAAATGTCATCCATCCATGCCCTTTCATTTGATGTTTTAAGACACATTTCTTTCCAGTAATGTATACCATGAACCATAGGTAAGTTTCTTCTTTGGAGTTTTCCATATTAAACCTTTTAAGAATCTTTTCTATGTATAAGAATTAAGATAACCTAAGCATATGTTTTGATATCTATATAAATCTTAATTCTCAAAATGAATCCTGCTTCTCCTAAATCCTTTTATGGAGAATTATCTGGATAGCCAAACCTTAGTGGTCTTCAGCATAGGTATGTCATTTCCCAAAAGCAATATGTCATCAACTTATTTTACTAAGAAGGCAATTGCCTACCCATTTATCTTCTTATAGATACATAAATCATCATGATTTTTGTTGAAGCCAAATTCTTTAATTGCTTTGTCGAATTTAATGTTCCAACTCTATGATGCTTGCTTTAATCCATAAATAGATCCCCTTAGCTTACATACTTGATTTGGATTTGACTTGGATATAAAACCTTTGGGCTATGCTATATACACCTCTTCTTATAGATTCTCGTTAAGGAATGTTGTTTTTACACCCATTTGCCTAATCTCATAATCATAATATACGGCTATTGCAAGTAATATCTGAATATGTTTAACTACGGTAACGAGTGAAAAGGTTTCTTCATAATCAATGCCTTCAACATAATTATAACCTTTTGCCACTAGTCTGGCCTTATACATTTGCACGTTGCTATCCATATCAGTTTTTCTCTGAAAGACCCATTAGTACCCTATGGGTTTTATCCCTCCAAGTGGGTCAACCAAAGTACATACTTGGTTGATATCCATGGCATCCATCTCGGACTTCATGGCATTAAGACATTTCTTAGAGTCTATGTTAAACATTACTCTTTCATATATGCTAAATCAGTATCACAAGGCAAGTCTTCTTGGTCCACGAAAAATTTATATCTTTTTGGTGCTTACTTGATCCTACCTAATTATCAGAATACTTGTGTCTCTTAAGTTTTGGGTGAAGCATCTATGCTTTGTCCCTTAACTGTGGTTCCAAAAAAATGTCATTT
>JBBYHL010476541.1:0-13086 GCA_038381835.1 Adansonia madagascariensis | reverse complement strand
TACCACAACCAAAAGCCACAATAATGCATGATAATCCTAAGAGGGTGATGGAAACATGGAGAGCTCACTAAAATGATCAAGATACTGAAAAACAAAAAATACAAGTGATAGAGTAGGAAGCTATACCAACAAAACTTTAATTTTCAGCCAAACAATTAGAGCAGCAAAGATGGCTTGAATTTCCCTCTCTTCCTTGTTGTTAATAAGCAAGAAAAAGAGAGAAACAATGAGGTTTTGGTTCTAGAATGAATGAGGGTGATTTTCAGAATGTGCAGTGGTTGAAAAGTGAGTGTTTTAGGGCTGTTCTTGGGTGCTGAGTAAAGAGCTACGGGATTTGGGTTTTTTATGTGTGAATGTGTTTTGGAAGTGAAAATAAGCTAAAATCTAATTTCCTTTAGCTAAGATAGAAGTGGTCCTTTTATAACAGCATTTTGGAGCCAATTTGAAGTGTTTTTTTCGTCATTCCTCAAGGGGGACAAAGTGATGTCAGCATAGTGGCTATAGGGTGGCTGTAGGGAGCAACTTGCTACCAATGTTATGTGCATAGGGTGGCTAGTTTAAATTCTGAAATGATTTTCCAGCAAATAGGGTGGTTGATAGTGATATTGGCTAACAACTAGGAAAGAGTAGGGTGATCATATGACATTGACCCCTTTGATCTAGTTTAGACTTAAAAAAATGTTTTGATTAATTAAAAAGTCTAAATTTGTAATTTGATATGTGTTTTAATCTTTCCTAATACAAAGAAATGAGTTAAAATCGAGTTTTGGATCAATGGTGGATGAGTAAAAAATGCTCAGATTGAGAAAATAGCCTGCATGTATCGATACATTGCATAATGTATCGATACATTTGGTCCAAAAACCTTGATGATATCGATACAATGAACATTGTATCGATACTATGAACCATTGTATCGAAACTATGAACCACTGTATCAATACATGATATGTATCGATACATTTCTTTATAGAATACATGTTTTGGTAAGATGACATGAATGTTCATACTAAAGCTTTAGAAATCTATTATGAATAATCAATCTATGTCGGTGAGGTCGAATCTTAAGAGGATCTTAAAGAAAACCTCGTGCCCCTAGACCTACTAAGACTAGTTGAGCAGGAAGAAAAACAAATATTACCCCATGAAGAACCATTGAAACCATAAACCTTGGAACAGAGGAAGATTGAAACCTCCATAAAGCCATCAACTCGAGCTAAACTAATAAGTCTTCTTCAGGAATATCGAGACGTGTTTGCTAGTCCTATAAAGACATGCCTGGATTAGATACTAATATTGTAGTCCAGAAACTTCCTCTCAAACCTAAATGCAAACCAAATCTAGCAAAAGTTAAAAAGGATGAAACCAAAAATGCTCCTTAAGATCAAGGAAGAAGTTAAGAAACAATTTGAAGTAGGATTTCTTGAGGTAACCAAATATCCTGAATGGGTAGCCAACATAGTCCTAGTTCCTAAGAAGGATCCTAAAGTACGAATATGTGTAGACTACATGGACCTAAACTGAGCTAGCCCCAAGGATAACTTTCCTCTGCCTCATATTGACACCTTAATAGAGAACACTGCCAAAAATGCATTATTTTCTTTCATGGATGGGTTCTCGAGTTATAATTAAATCAAAATGGCAGCTGAAGATATGGAAAAGACCAACTTCGTGACCATTTAGGGAACTTTTTGCTATAAAGTAATGCCTTTCAAGTTAAAGAATGCTAAAGCAACTTACTAAAGGGCTATGGTAACATTGTTCCATGACCTTATGCATAAACAAATAGAGGTCTACGTGGATGACATGATTGCCAAATCAACAAAAGAGAGTGAACATGTTTCCAATCTATGAAAACTCTTTAAAAGGCTTCGCAAATATCAACATAAGCTAAATCCTGCCAAATGCACATTTCATGTCACCTCTAATAAATTATCGAGGTTTATTGTAAGCAAGAAAGGAATAGATGTGGATCCTAACAAAGTTAAGGCTATTCAAAACCTACCACCACCTTGAACTTAAAAGGAAGTGACAAGTTTGTTGGAAAGACTTAACTAGTAGCCCGATTCATATATCAGTTGATCGACAAATGTGATCCGATCTTTAGGCTGCTAAAAAACAAAATCCTGAAGAATGAAATCAAGAATGCTAAAAAGCTTTTTGTAAGGTCAAACATTACCTTTCAAACCCTCTAGTATTATGCCATTAGTGCCCGGATGACCATTAATCTTGTACTTATCAATCCTAGACAAGTCGATGGGCTCTGTGTTAGGACAACATGATGAATCATGAAAGAAAGAACAAGTTGTCTATTACTTTAGCAAGAAATTTATAGAATATAAAAATAATTATTCATTCATAGAGAAGCTATGTTGCCCTTTAGCATAGACAGCCCAAAAGTTAAGGTAACACATGCTGTACCACACTAAATGGTTAATCGACAAGCTTGATCCCATCAAGTATTTGTGAGAAGCCCCCACCTTTTCCAAAAGATTAGCTAGATTGCAAGTTATGCTTCTTGAGTATGACATTGTGTGTGAGCTAGAAAGCTATTACAGATAGTGCAATAGCAGACTTTTTGGCAAGTTAAGCCATAGATAACTATCAACCGTTGAACTCTGAGTTCCCTAAAGAAGACTTGATGTGCATATTTGAGGCATAGAACACGGTCAAGTATGGGTCATCATGGAGAATGTACTTCGATAGAGCTTCAAATGCATTGAGGCATGGAATTAGGACAATTCTCATCTCACTCAAGGGAAACAATTACCCTTGCATAGCCAAATTGAACTTTGACTACACCAACAACATAGCCGAATATGAGGTTGCATCATGGGGCTTTAAGCAACCATTGAAAGGGGCATTCAAATGCTGCAAGTGTTTGGAGATTCAGCCCTCGTCATTTACCAACTAAAGGGGGAATGGCAAACACATGATGCTAAACTGATCCACTGTGGGAATTTGATATTGGAGGTCAAGAAACTGTTTGATGATATTAGCTTTCAAAATCTACCTCAAGAAGAAAACCCAATTGCTGATGACTTGGCCATTTTATCTTTCATGTTTAAAGCCAATTAAGAATCAGACATTGCTCCTATCCAAATGAGTATCTATTCAACCCAGCACATTGCTAGAATATTAAAGAAGAGAAGAATGGTTTGCCATGGTATCATGGCATCCTTCAATACATCAAGGATCAATGGTACCCAGAAGGCTAGGATTACTTACGATCTTTATTTTAGATGGTAAGTTTTTGTACAAGAAAGGCTAGGATTTGGTGTTACTTTGATGCATGGATACCTCCGAAGCCAAAAGAATACTTGAAGAAATTGACAAAGGAATTTGTGGTATGCTTACTAATAGACACCGAATGGCAAAACAAGTCATGCAATCAGGCTACTATTAGTTGACTCTCGAAAAGGATTGTATTAATTATGCTCGAAAGAGTCACAAATGCCAAATCTATGTTGACAAAATCTATTTCCCACCGATGCCTCTACATGTTCTAACAGCTTCTTAACCTTTTCTATATGGGACATGGGCATGATTGGACCAACTACCCCCAAAGCTTCTAATAGGCATCTCTTTATTTTGGTCACGATTGATTATTTCACCAAATAGGTAGAGGCAGGTTCTTATGCCAATGTCATTAGATCTATCATTTGCAAATTTATGAAACTAGACATCATTTGTAGATATGGTCTTCCCGAACAAATCATTACTGATAATGCATGTAACCTGAAAAATAAGATGATGCAAGTAGTCTATTCTCAGTTTAAGATTCAACATAGAAACTCCATCCCATACTATCCAAAGATGAATGGAGTAGTTGAAGTAGCCAATAAAAATATCAAGAAGAAAGTTGAAAAATGACTAAGATGTATAAAGATTGGCATGAAAAGTTGCCTTTTGCTTTACATGCTTATCACACAGCTATATGAACTTCTACAGGTGCTACCTCATTTTCTTTAGTCTATGGCTTAGAGGCTATCCTACCTGTAGAGGTTGAAATCCCTTCCTTCAGAGTTTTAATGGAATCAAAACTTGAAGAGGCTAAATGGGTTAAAATCGATATGAACAGCTCAATCTCATTGAAGAGAAAAGAATCAAAGCTATTTGTCATGGGCAGATGTACCAAAAGCACATGATGAGAGCCCATGACAAAAAAGTCCATCCTTATCAGTTCTGAGAAGGTGACTTGGTGCTCAAACAAATTCTTCTAATCTATAATGATACTTGCAAAAAATGGACCCCAAATTGGGAAGGGCCATACATGGTGAAATGCGTATTCTTTAGAGAAGCCCTAATCTTAGCCGAGATGGATGGCAGTGACTTGCCTAACCTCGTAAACTTTGATTTTGTTAAGAAATACTATGCCTAAAAGGACTTTAGGATGAAAACCTGAAAGGGCATCCTCTTAGTCCTTTGCTACCACTCACCAAGAAAAAAGAAAAAAAATAAAAAAAATCTAAAAAAAGGGAAAAGTAAAAGCCAAAAACAAAAAGAAAAAGAAAAAAGAGAAAACTAGCTTAAGTTGAAAACTCGAGAAGATAGCTTAAGTTATCAAACCTCTTTGTTCAAACCATGCCAAGCCCAAACCATCATAAACCCAAAACTAATCTTTCCCATATTCAAGACCCTAAGTCAAAACCTAACCCATCTGTTCTGTGTTGGCCACCCTATCAAAACCTCATCCACACTTGCACTCAAAAAATGGGAATCGCTTAACTTTAAGGCCCCATTCCACAATAGGGCAATCAAAAGAATATCTTTATAGGTTGGCCAACACTAAAAGGATTAATTGCTCAAGAGAAATCTCTGAAGGCATTCAGTGAAGAATTTATGTAATCAATATCAGAGCTAATCGACCAAGAAGACTCCTCTTACCTCTTTTGTATTTCAAAATTTTCCATAATCTTATAAGTTTGTCACAACTTGTACCCTTTTTCTTTGAATGAAAATATAACTATTTGATTTCTTGTAAAACTTTTTATAACCCTGTATTCCATGTTACATCATGTTTATCCATTAATTGATAATGCTTGATAAAGGGATAAAACTGATAAGTAGATTTCCTAGCATTACTTGGGAAGATAAAACTTTGCAAAAAATTTGTTTCATGTTTAAAATACCAATAGTGAACTCTTAGGACCACAACTAGTCTTGCCCTAAGACCCCATATCTAGAAAATATGCTCAAAACCTTCTCTCTATAAGTGGTCATAAACCTCTTATACCTTTGTGCCTTCAAAGAAGGGACAACCTTAACATTTAAAGACTCTAAAAATCTAAAGCAAGATTGATAAACCTTGGGCAAAAGGCCACCTCACCAAAGCCAAAAAAACCCAAAACTAGCCATTGGATTAGGCCTTTAAAGTTATCACCCTTGAACCATTTCAGCAGCCATTTACATCTACATGCATTTTGCAGCATTTAACATCTTATAGGTATCAGCTCTTGTATGCAAAAGTTAAATTTATAGGGAACCTAAGGTGTAATTTTTCAAATTTAAGACACCTCAAAAGGTCTCAAGTAAGTATCTTTGACCTTACGAACTTATCAAAAATCATCCAAAAGAAGTATCCTAACCTCATTTTCTTTTTATCCTTAAAGAGCAGGATGCTTCCCTACCTCAAAACCCATACAAGCTAGTGGCAACTACCTACCTTAGTCCTCAAGAAGTAGGACACTTATCTAAGTCCACATAAGTTGGTGACAACTATTTACTTTAGTCTTTAAAAAGTAAGAAGCTTATCAAAGCCCATACGAGCTGGTGGCAACCACTTACGTCATTCTTCAAAAAGCAGCACACTCATCAAAACCTATACAAGCCAGTGGCAACTACCTATCTCAATCTTCAAAGAGTAGGATGCTTATCAAAGCCCACCACGTAACCTACCTTAGTCTTCAAAAAGTAAGACGTTTTCTTACCTTAAAGCCCATACAAGTTGGTGGCACCTATTTACCTTAGTTCACAAAGAGCTGAATGTCTTTCTTCATTTACCTTAAAACCTACAAAAGCTAATGGCACTTGTCTACCTTAGTCCATGAAGAGTTGGATGTCTTTCTTTACCTACCTCACAGCTTATACAAGCTAATGGCACCTATTTGAAAAAAAAAAAAACCATAAAACAACCTAGTAGGGAGGTTAAACCCTATAAAACTCATCAAAATCTTCTTTTCTATAAGTTGTTTAACCCATCTTGACATAATACTAAATAACTCCCCACTTCTCAGTAGGCACATAAATTTACCATCCCATCTAAACAAAATAGTATCCATTCATCTTTGCCGTCTTCCTAATACTTAGCAACAGACAAAGAGGGGCAGTTGTAGACACCTCATTTGTCTGGGCTAGTTTTTGGCATCCTAGGAGTTATATAAAAGATGATTAAATTAGAAAATATAAATAAGAAATAGGGGATGGTTGTTGGGTGTCATGTCATTAACACTATTAGACGACACAACATCGGCAAAAAATTTTTTTAAAAAAGCCTAAAATGCTTATGGGCCATGTTAAAGAAAAATATAAAATTGAGGCATCAAAGGCCACTTTTCATGGCGTTACCAATGTCCTTTAAATGAATACATAGGTTAATTCCTTACTATTTGAGACAAAGTCAAGGTAACTTAAGAAGCCAAGGGTATGTTCAAGTCATATTAGTGCATATGAGGCCCTTACAGTGCGAAAAACTTGTATTTTCACATGTAGTGTTGATAATAGAGTGTTTGTCATCGATACCTAGGGTGTGGTATTGATACCTAGAATGTTTGTATAATATAGGACTTGGGAGTAGCTAAAGTTATGATTTTTGCCAAAATGTATCGTTATACAAGAATTAGTATCGATACAAGCCCATAAAGTATCGATACTGGCCTCTAAGTCTCAAGACTGGAAATAATTTTTGCTTTTAGTATCGATACACACCTCTTTGTATCGATACTCAGGAGTAAAAATTACCTTATGTATCGATACAACATGTTGTGTATCGATACAGTAAGACATGTTGCCTAGCTCAAACCATTTTTCAGCCTTCAAAAATATTATTCAAACATGTTTTTGGCACCAAAAAACCAGCATAAAACATTACAAACCTTGGTTTTGGGCATATGATCAAATTTAAACAAATTTTAGAGCCCAAATAGCCAATGACATAGGTCACTTTCATAAAATATATGGTTGTAAGAAGGTGGCAGGCATATCATCAGCTGGAAGGTTATTGCAACCTTTTTGATTTCTTTCTCAGCATGACAGAACCAATGAAAAGAAAACTAACTGAGCATGGTAGCTAGAGATGTGCCCTGGTTAAGGAGAGAAAATAGAAAATGCCCTTGCCCTATCTCTTAAAGGCATTAGCTGAGCATTACATTAAAAAGAGGACTCTCTTCTATCTAAAAAAAAAATCTCAACCATAAAAAAAACTCTCAGCTATTAAAGAAGCTCTCCAGTAATCCTATTTCCCCATAAATCCTTCAACCACTTTAGCTTTCAAAAACTCACAAAAACACTATTCCATTGCCTTTACCTCTCAGCCAACCTCCATTCCTGTAGCTCCCTAAAACCACCTCCAGAACACATTAAAAAACTTAACCTTTCATATATTTTCATCCTTAAAACACCTTTATCAAAAACAACATTACCAAAAAGCTCCTTTTTTTCACCTTTTTCTTGCTAAATAATAGCAAAAAGAAGGAAGGGACTAAGCTTAAAGTTATTGCTTAAAAAAAAAAGGAATATTCAATCTTTTGCTTCTATATTTTTACCTTATTCCTTACATTCTCTATTTTTGATTATCCATTCGATTTTAGTGAGCCCTTCATGTTGCCATTACCCTTTAATACTCCCATGCATCTTTGTTGCCTTGGTTATGGTAGTCTTAGGATCTTGATAACCCTCTTAACACCTTGATGTTATTAGATATATAAACTTAACATGCTTCATTTTCATCATCATATAGCCTCTTTTCATGCACCTTTTGTGATTTTTCTTCCATATTCATGAATCCATTTCATATGCAAATGGTCACCTTAATGTTTCTTAGGTATGTTCAAATATTTTTCTAGTGTTTTAAGGAGGCTTATGAAATAAAAAAATTGTCTTGACAGCCCCAACATCCACTCCTTTGTATAAACATGTTTATATCATCTCCATGTACCTTATTTGTCATCTTCTTGTATTTATGTCACCCATTTCCATGTCAAAACATTAGCTTTACATGTTTGTATGTTTAGTCCTAGCTTATCTTTGTATATGTAGTATGGTGTTTATGATATCTCCATTAAAATGCTTACTTGTTTCTTACAAACTGATTTTTAGAAACATCCCCAAGTTAAGTTCGTGTTACCTTTAATAACTAAAGAGTAGCATGGACTTAATGTTTTCATCAAATTGGTCTCCTGATCTTGGGGCAAATCAACATTTCAACTTTGGATTCATGATGAAAAAAGTTTATTTTTCAAAAAAAAAGAGAAGAAATCCTTGTTAGTATTAATTTTAGATCTTGAGTTTTGTGTTACCTTTTTGGTGACAAGGTCAACGAGTTGTTCCACTATCCCAAACTGCTCTGAGATTGTGGAATAAACTTGTGAAGCCTATATTACTTTCTGTTGTGAACGTTCGAACATCCTAGACCCAAGTCTATCTTTGAAAAAAATGGAATATCAAATTATCCCCTTCGTTTTTGCTTTGACAGCATTGTAGTCCAAACTTAAAAAATCATCTTCAAACTATAAAATATTCCTTTTGATTTTTCTAATATTTTTCCTTTATAGAGCATTAAATTACCTTTCTACGGTGTCTTATTTGCCCTCGGATCATCTTGGATGAAGGAGTTATGATTTTTCAAACCTTTGCTATTCGAAACCCCTAGAACCAGCGTGCAACATTCTACTTGGAACATTTTGGCCTATTAGATGATTTTTACGAAATTTCAAAATATTTTCCCAAAAATTTCATAAAATTTCCTTTCTGGAAAAGTATTATCTATGATTTAACGATCCCGGATAAGCTTATAATGATTTTTTGAAATCCATCATGCCCTTTAAATGCCAGTGCTGGGATGAACCTAACTTCAAAAATTAATTCTGCCTAGAAAATGATTCTCTAGAATTTTAGAAATTTTTTTATTAAACCCTATTTCATTACCTTTCTAACAATACCTCATTTTACCCCTGAAGCTTTTGAATGTATCCAAAAAAATACATGAATAGAGGGGAATAATGTTGTCCCTTATTTTCAACCTAATTTTTGAATCCCTTTTTATCAAGACGTTTGGACGTCTCTAAATGCATCCAGTTAATTCCCCATAACATCAGCCATTTTTGACTCGGATCAAAATTAAAATACAAGAAATAGGATTTCATATTAAAATTTTCATAGTGGAGATACTCTAACTCTATAACTTCAAAAGGGATACTCCAACCTTATTTCTAATAAAAAAATTCAAATTTTCTCTTTGTTTTTAAATGTTTTCCTAACTTTGGGATACTCCAACCCCATTAGTCAAAGAGGATATTGCAACCCCATTTTTTCATTAAAAATTCAAATTTTCACCTTAATCTTAACTATTTTCATAACTCTATTTTATGGGATACTCCAAACCCACCTCACGAAGGGGGTACTCCAACTACGCTTTTACCTCAAAAACTTAAAATTCTCTCTCTTCCATATGCCTCAAACTATTTTGATAAGAATCATTTTTGTTTTTCAAATTACCACCAAATCCAGACCGATCTTTAGAATTGTAATCTCGACTATTATTCAATAATCGAAGGCAATTACGAGATACATTTTGGTTGCCCCTCCCTTTTTACGTTCTTTTGTTTGCGATTGCTTGTTTATGATACTACTTTATTTCTCTTTTTTCAACTTACTAAGTTGTTTTCCTTTTGTAATGACTATTGTGTATTCATATTTAAAATTCATTTTCCATTAAAATTTACAAGGTGATGTTTCATATTGGTACCTCTCTAATGCCTAATACAAAACATCTAATTTTTTTAATCAATCCAGACATCATTTTCACAAAAATCTCTGTGTTCCTCACATCTCTAAGGTGTATAGGTGATCCAATTTTCTTTAGAAAACCTAGATTTTTATTTTCTAAAACTTCATGCATTGAAGGGAATTATATCCAAATAAAGACAAATGGAACTAATTTAACTGAGACCAAAGTGAGACATTGTTACTAGGTATCGATTTCGAACATCACAAGAATGTTAGTTCTTCCCTGCGTGTAACCAACTCCTAAGCACAACCAACAAATCTTTAGATTCTATAGACCTTGAAATATGTGTTTTGAGTTTCACAACTTGTAGTATTGTTTTCAAGAGGCATTCGATCTTGCCTAGCCTAAAATGATCGATGGTGACTCTAAGTTTATGGCCACTTTGTGGTGGCCATCCAAGACTAGTTGGATCAGTGAGTCGTTTGACGGTCCCTATCCCCTTTATATTATTACGCCTAATCTAAATCCTAATCAAGGGATAGTTCAAAGGCTTGACCACAACCAACCATCATTTATTTTAAGTCGAGTGACCTATGCCCTTCAAATCGTCTGAAGTTTTAAAGGTTGGGCATGTGACAACAAGGCTTAAAGAGGGGTAGCAAGGGGAGTAATTTTTTAACTCATGAAAGGATGATGAATTATGGCCATTTTTTATCTCTAACATGACTATATGAACTAAAAAATCATATCCCAGTGAAAGTTACTTTGAAGATATTTTAAACCCCTTAATCACATGATGCCACATTCAATAGCTACTTAACTCTCTTTTTTGCTCGACATGCTAGAATGTGCCCCATTTTGATTTGTTACTGATGGGAAATCATGTAATATTGAGGTTTAGATGGTAAGGAATATTTCGTGTTTGATCCCTAAGGTTTATATTGACAAGGGATTTGGTTTCAGGACATTGTAGTGATGGGAAAGAACTAAGGTAGAGATCATGGAGGCACATAAAACATGCCTTAAGAAAAGCATTTGGTAAATGGTTTGAAGGTGTGAAAACGCAAGGCATGCCTTAAGAAAGACTTTTGATATATGGTTTGATGGTACCAAAATTAAAAAAAATTAGAAAAACTTTTTCCATTCTTTTTGTACTTTAATTCCAGCAAATATCTACCTACTAGAGGTTCAATTAGTTTGCAAAATACTTTTTTCATTTCAAAAAAGAGGTTACATGAAAGTAAGTGAAAATACTTGAGAGTTTAGGGTATAATTCGCAAAGCATTTGAAAGGTTCTATCTAAGCCTTAAAAGATAGTTGTGTAAGGTTATACCTTAGCCTTAAAGGTAATAATTTCCTTAGTGAATTATGGGAATCACCTTAGTAAGAAAGTACCAAGAAGAGAGGACGTAGGTGCCGAATTAAAGGACTGAATCTTTATACATCAATTATTGATTTTTTTCTCTTCCTTATCTTATTTTAATTTTTAAATTTATAAAGTTTTTATAGAACCAATTCACCCCCTTCTTGGTTCAATCTCTCCATTGAAGCTAACTATTGGTATCAGAACTTTGGTCTCTTTTATAGGTCTCACAACCTTGAGAAAAGATTCTTGATAGCTCAAAAATGAAGAATGCAAACATTGTAATCAAAGCTTCGAGAAGCCCACAAGAGTTGAAAAGCCAAGATGAAGTTTGTGTTATGGCATTTGAGACAAATGCAAATGCTACAGGACTTGAAGGGCATTCCATCATGAGACCTCCACTCTTCAATGGTGACAGCTACTCATATTGGAAGACAAGGATGAGGCTTTTTATCCAAGCAAATGATTATGAAGTATGGAAAATCATCGTCAATGGTCCACTCATTCTATAGAAGAAAGTCAAAGATTTTGTTATGCTAAAGGAGGAAGAAGAATGGGATGAACAAGACACCAAAATGGCAAAACTGAATGCCAAAGCCATGCACACATTATTTTATGCTCTTGGTTCAAGTGAGTATAATAGAATCTCACTATGTGACAATGCAAAGCAAGTATGGACAAACTAGCAACCACACATGAAAGAACAAATCAAGTCAAAGAATCCAAAATAAGCATGCTCACACTTGACTATGAATTGTTAAAGATAAAGACGGATGAAACCATCAAAGAAATGTCGGATAGATTTATGGACATCATCGACAGTTAAAGGCACTCAGAAAAACCTATCCAAATAAAGAGATGGTAAAGAAGCTACTTAACAGTCTTCCCAAGTCTTGGGAAGCAAAAGTGACAATAATTGAAGAATCCAAATATCCCAACACACTCTCTTTGGATGAACTCATAGGTTCCCTTTTAACCTATGAAATAAAGATCAAGCATGGACAAGAACCATCAAAGAAGGCAAGTGTTGCCTTTTAATTAACCACACCTAGTGATGATGATGAAGACATCGAGAAAGATGAAGAAATGGCTATGTTTACAAAAAGATTCAACAAATTCATGAAAATGAACAAAACTAGAAGACCTCCTAAAAAAGAAATGATAAGGGACGCTCAAGTAAGAAAGAGAAAGAACAAATTATTTGCTATGAGTGTAAGAAACCAGGGCATATCAAATTTAAATGTCTAATGTGGAAGAAATCAAACCCGAAGAAGCAAAAGAAGAAGGTAATGGTGGCCATATGGAATAATAGTGACACTTCTAATAATGATGATGAGAAGGTGGCCAACCTATGTCTCATGGCTCATGATGAGCCCAAGGTATCTTCTAATGCTAATACTTACTCATTTGATGAATTAGCATTAGAAATCGAAGTTATGAATTTGAAATACAAGAAAATGAATTCTAAACTCAAGGAAAAAAATAAAACACTAAGCATGACAAGTAATGATCTTAAGAAAAGAGTAAATAAGTTCCAAGTCAATATTGATGATCTAACCAAGAAGAATACAAATTTGCATAGCTCATTTACAAGGTTTTATATGGCACAACAAAAGTTAAATAACATGCTAGAAACACAAAGGGCATTCTTTGATAAAGATGGTTTGGGTTACAATAGAATCGCAAAAGAAACTCGCTTTAAGAACTTCTTCATAACACAAAACAAATCATTTGATGCATCTAGCATATGTACAAATTGCCATAAACTTGGTCACAC
>JBBYHL010476532.1:0-13086 GCA_038381835.1 Adansonia madagascariensis | reverse complement strand
AGATTTGCAAGAAAAGCTTTTCTTTCCACCATTTTCCTTATAATCAAAGTTCATCCATGAAATGAGACAAACTTGGAACACGTAATAATCTCCATTCTTTTTTGTTATTAACAATACAATTATGTTCTCCACATTGGGATACACGATATTGATGCTTTAGATTTGCAAGAAAAGCTTTCCTTTCCACTATTTTCCTTATAATTAATGTCCACTTGTGAAACGAGTCAAATAATCTCCATTCTTGTTGTTATGGGCACTATAATCATGTTCTCTTCATTGGGATACATGATATTGATGCTTTGGATTTGCAAGAAAAGCTTTTCCTTCCCCCATTTTCCTTATAATCAAAGTTCTTCCATGAAATAAGACAAACTTGGACTCTTATAATAATCTCCACTCTTTTTGCCATTAGGCACTACAATAATGTTCTCCACATTGGGATACACGATTTTATGCTTTGGATTTGCAAGAAAAACTTCTCTTTCTGCCATTTTCCTTATAATCAAAGTTCATCCGTGAAATGAGATAAACTTGGATACTCATAATAATCTCCACTCCTTTTGTTATGAGCACTACAATCATGTTCTCCATATTGGGATACACGATATTGATGCTTTAGATTTGCAAGAAAAGCTTTTCTTTCCACCATCTTCCTTATAGTCAAAGCTCTTTCATGAAATAAGTCAAACTTGGATTTTCATAATAATCTCCATTCTTTTTGTGAATAGGCAATACAATCATGTTCTCCACATTGGGATCCATGATATTGATGCTTTGGATTTGCAGGAAAAGCTTTTCTTTCCACCATTTTCCTTATAATCAAAGTTCATCCATGAAATGAGACAAACATGGATACACGTAATAATCTCCATTGTTTTTGTTATTGACACTACAATTATGTTCTCTACATTGGGATACACGATATTGATGCTTTGGATTTGCAACAAAAGCTTTCCTTTCCACTATTTTCCTTATAATTAATGTCCATCCGTCAAACGAGTGAAATAATCTCCATTCTCGTTGTTATGGGCACTATAATCATTTTCTCCTGTTTAGGATACACGATATTTATGCTTTGGATTTGCAAGAAAAGCTCTCCCTCCCTCATTTTCCTTATAATCGAAGTTTTTCCGTGAAATGAGACAAACTTATATTCTCATAATAATCTCTATTCCTTTTGTGATTAGGCACTACAATCATGTTCTCCACATTGGGATACACAATATTGATGCCTTGGATTTGCAGGAAAAGCTTTTCATTCCACCAATTTCCTTATAATCAAAGTTCATCTGTGAAATGAGACAAACATGCATACTCGTTATAAACTCCATTCTTTTTGTTATGGGCACTAGGATCATGTCCTTCTCATTGGGAGACACGATATTGATGCTTTGGATTTGCAAGAAAAGCTTTTTATTTCCACCATTTTCCTTTAAATTAATGTTAATTCATGAAATGAGACAAATATGGATACTGGTAACAATCTCTATTCTTTTTGTTATGGGCACCACAATCATGTTCTCCTCATTGGGATAGACGATATTAATGCTTTGCATTCGCAGGAAAAGCTTTTCTTTCCACCATTTTCCTTATAATCAAAGTTCATCCATGAAATGTGACAAACTTGGATATTTGTAATAAACTCCATTCTTTTTGTTATGGGCACTACAATCATGTCCTCTTCTTTTGGATGCATGTTATTGATGCTTTGGAATTGCAAGATAAACTTTTCTTTCGACTATTTTCCTTATAATAAAAAATTATCTGTGAAATAAGACAAACTTCTATACTCATAATAAACTTTATTCTTTTTGTTATGGGCACTACAATCATGCCCTTCTAATTGGGATTCATGATATTGATGCATTGGAGTTGCAAGAAAAGCTTTTTTTTTCACAATTTCCCTTATAATCCAAGTTCATCCGTGAAATGAGACAAACTTGGATACTGATAATAAACTCCATTCTTTTTGTTATTGGCACTACAATCATGTCCTCATCGGGATGCACAATATTTATGCTTTGGATTTGCAAGAAAAACTTCTCTTTTCACCATTTTCCTTATAATTGAAGTTCAACCATGAAATGAGATAAACGTGGATACTCATAATAATCCTCACACTTTTTGTTATGGGCACTACAATCATGTTCTCTACATTGGAATACATAATATTGATGCTTTTGATTTGTAAGAAAAGCTTTCTTTTTTTTCACCATTTTCCTTATAATCAAAGCTCTTTCGTGAAATAAGTCAAACTTGGATTCTCATAATAATCTTCATTCTTTTTATAAATAGGTACGACAATCATGTTGTCTACATTGGGATCCATGATATTGACGCTTTGGATTTACAAGAAAAGCTTTTCTTTCCACCATTTTCCTTATAACCAAAGTTTATCAGTGAAATGAGATGAACCTGGATACTCGTAATAAACTCCATTCTTTTTGTTATGGGCACTACAATCATGTCCTCCTTATTGGGATGCACGATATTAATGCTTTGGATTTGCAAGAAAAGCTTTTTCTTTCCACCATTTTCCTTATAACCAAAGTTTATCCGTGAAATGAGACAAACTTGGATACTCATAATAAACTCCATTCTTTTTGTTATGGGCACTACAATCATGTCCTCCTCATTGGGATACACGGTATTGATGGTTTGGATTTGCAAGAAAAGCTTTTCTTTCCACCGTTTTCTTGGATAATCACTATAAACTCCATTCTTTTTGTTATAGGCACTACAATCATGTTCTTCTCATTAGGGTAGATGATATTAATGCATTGGAATTGCATGGAAAGCTTTTCTTCCACCATTTTCCTTATAATTAAAGTTCATCCGTGAAATAAGATAAACTTAGACACTCATAATAAATTCCATTCATTTTTTTATGGGCAGTACAATCAAGTCATCCTCATTGGGATACATGATATTAATGCTTTGGATTTGCCTTATTGTTAATGCTCATCAATGAAATGAGACAAGCTTGGATATTTGTAATAATCTCCATTCTTTTTATTATGGGTGCTACAATCATGTCCTCCTCATTAGGATGCATGGAAGAGAAGCTTTTCTTCCCACCATTTTCCTTGCAATCAAAGTTCATCCATGAAATGAGACAAACTTGGATACTCGTAATAATCTCCATTCTTTTTGTCATTGGCGCTACAATCATGTTCACCACTTTCGGATACATGATATTGATGCTTTGGATTTGCAAGAAAAGCTTTTCTTTCCACTATTTTCCTTATAATTAATGTTTATCCTTGAAACAACTCAAACTTGGATACTCGTAATAATCTCCATTCTTTTTGTTATTGGCAATACAGTCATGTTCTCCACATTGGGATACACAATATTGATGCTTTGGATTTGCAAGAAAATCTTTTCTTTCCACCATTTTCCTTGTAATTAATGTTTATTCGGGAAATAAGATAAACATGGATACTCATAATAATCTACATTCTTTTTGTTATGGGCACTAAAATCACATTCTCCTCATTGGGTAGACGATATTGATGCTTTGGATTTGCTGTAAAAGCTTTTCTTTCCAACAATTTCCTTATAATCAAAGTTTATCCATGAAATGAGACAAACTTGTATACTCGTAATAAACTCTATTTTTTTTGTTATGGCCACTACAATCATGTCCTTCTTATTGGGATCCATGATATTGATGCTTTGGATTTGTAAGAAAAGCTTTTCTTTCCACCATTTTTCTTATAATCAAAGTTCATCCATGAAATGAGACAAACTTGGATACTCGTAATAAACCCTATGCTTTATGCTATGGGCACTACAATCATGTCTTCCTCATTAGGATACACGATGTTGATGCTCTGGATTTACAAGAAAAGCATTTCTTTCTGCCACTTCCCTTAAAATCAATGTTCATCTATGAAATGAGACAAACTTACATACTTGTAATAAACTCCGTTCTCTTTGTTATGGGTACTACAATCATGTTGTCCCCATTAGGATAATGATATTAATGCTTTGGATTTGCCTTATAGTTAATGTTCATCTATGAAATGAGACAAACTTGGATACTTGTAATAAACTATTTTCCTTTCGTTGTGGGCACTACAATCATGTCTTCCTCATTAGGATACACGATATTGATACTTTGGATTTGTGAGAAAAGCTTTTCTTCCCACCGTTTTCCCTATAATCAAAGTTCATCCATGAAATGAGACAAACTTGGATACTCATAATAACCTCCATTCTTTTTGTTATTAGCACAACAATCATGTTCTCCCCATTGGGATACATGATATTGATGCTTTGGATTTTCAAGAAAAGCTTTTCTTTCCACCATTTTCCTTATAATCAAAGTTCATTTATGAATGAGACAAACTTGGATACTTGTAATAAACTCCATTGTTTTTGTTATGGGCACTACAATTATGTCATCCTCATTAGGATGCATGATATTGATGCTTTGGAGTTGCAAAAAAAGCTTTTCTTCCCACCATTTTGCTTATAATCAAAGTTCATCTGTAAAATGAGGTAAACTTGGATACTCATAATAAACTCTATTCTTTTTATTGTGGGCACTACAATCATGTCCTCCTCATTAGGATACATGATATTGATGCTTTAGACTTGCAAGAAAAGCTTTTCTTTCCACCATTTTTCTTATAATCAAAGTTCATCCGAGAAATGAGAAAAACTTGAATACTCATAATAAACTTCATTCTTTTCGTTACGGGCACTACAATCATGTCCTCTTCATTGCGATACATAATATTGATGCTTTGGATTTGCAAGAAAAGCTTTTCTTTCCACCATTTTCCTTCTAATCAAAGTTTATCCTTGAAATGAGACAAACTTACATACTCTTAATAAACTCCATTCTTTTTGTTATGGGCACTACAATCATGTTCTCCTCATTAGGGTAGATGATATTGATGCTTTTGGAATCGCATGAAAAGCTTTTCTTTCCACCATTTTCCTTATAATCAAAGTTCATCCGTGAAATGAGGTAAACTTGGATACGCATAATAAACTCCATTCTTTTTGTTATGGCACTACAATCATGTCGTCCTTATTAGGATACATGACATTAATGCTTTGGATTTGCCTTATTATTAATGTTCATCTGTGAAATGAGACAAACTTCGATATTCATGATAATCTCTATTCTTTTTGTTATGGGCACTACAATCATGTCCTCCTCATTGGGATACACGATATTGATGATTTAGATTTGCAAGAAAAGCTTTTCTTCCCACCATTTTCCTTGCAATCAAAGTTCATCCATGGAATGAGATAAACTTGGATACTCGTAATAATCACCATTCTTTTTGTCAATGGCACTACAATCATGTTCTCCACATTTGGATACACGATATTGATGCTTTGGATTTGGATGAAAAGCTATTCTTTCCCCTATTTTCCTTATAATTAATGTTCACTCGTGAAACAAGTCAAACTTGGATACTCATAATAATCTCTATTCTTTTTGTTATTGGCACTACAATCATGTTCTTCAATTTGAGATACACGATATTGGTGCTTTGGATTTGCAAGAAAAGCTTTTCATTCCAGCATTTTCCTTATAATTAATATTCATTCGGGAAATAAGATAAACATGGATACTTATAATAATCTACATTCTTTTTTATATAGGCACTACAATCATGTTCTCCTCATTGGGTAGGCGATATTGATGCTTTGGATTTGCTATAAAAGCTTTTCTTTCCACCAATTTCCTTATAATCAAAGTTCATCCATGAAATGAGACAAACTTCAATACTCGTAATAAACTCCATTCTTTTTGTTATGGTTGCTACAATCATGTCCTTCTTATTGGGATCCACGATATTGATGCTTTGGATTTGCAAGAAAAGCTTTTCTTTTCACCATTTTTCTTATAATCAAAGTTCATCCATGAAATGAGACAAACTTGGATACTCATAATAAACCTTATTCTTTATGCTATGGGCATTACAATCATGTCCTCCTCATTGGGATACAAGATGTTGATGCTTTGGATTTGCAAGAAAAGTGTTTCTTTCCACCATTTTCCTTATAATAAAAGTTCATCCGTGAAATGAGACAAGCTTGGATACTCGTACTAAAGTCAATTCTTTTAGTTATGGGTAATACAATCATGTCTACCTCATTGGGATACACAATATTGATGGAAACTTAGATACTTGTAATAAACTCTATTCCTATTGTTATGGGCACTGTAATCATATCCTCCTCATTGGGATATATGATATTAATGCTTTGGAGTTGCAAGAAAAGCTTTTCTTTCCACCATTTTCCTTATAATCAAAGTTCATCCATAAAATGAGGCAAACTTGGATACTCGTAATAAATTCCATTCATTTTCTTACGAGCACCACAGTCATGTCCTCCTCGTTAGGATACACGATATTGATGCTTTGGACTTGCAAGAAAAGCTTTTCTTTCCACTATTTTCCTTAAAATCAAAGTTCATCCGTGAAATGAGACAAACTTACATACTTGTAATAAACTCCATTCTCTTTGTTATGGGCACTACAATCATGTTGTCCTCATTGGGATACATGATATTAGTGCTTTGGATTTGCCTTATAGTTAGTGTTCATCTATGAAATGAGACAAACTTGGATACTTGTAATAAACTCATTTCCTTTTGTTATGGGCACTACAATTATGTCCTCCTCATTATTGATACTTTGGATTTGCAAGAAAAGCATTTCTTTCCACCATTTTCCTTATAATTAATATTCATCTATGAATTGCGACAAACCTGGATATTCATAATAATCTCCATTCTTTTTGCTATGGGCACTATAATCATGTCTTCCTTAATGGGATACATAATATTGATGCTTTGGATTTGTAAGAAAACCTATCTTTCCACCATTTTCCTTATAATCAAAGTTCATCCGTGAAATAGGGCAAATTTGTATATGTGTAATAAACTCCATTCCTTTTTTTATGGGCACTAGAATCATGTCCTCCTCAATGGGATACATTATATTGATGCTTTGGATTTGCAAGAAAAGCTTTTCTTCCCACAATTTCCTTGTAATCAAAGTTCACCCATGAAATGAGACAAACTTGGATACCCGTAATAATCTCCATTCTTTTTGTTATTGGCAATGCAATCATGTTTTCCACATTGGTATACATGATATTGATGCTTTGGATTTGCAAGAAAAGCTTTCTTTTCCGCTATTTTCCTTATAATAAATGCTTATCCGTGAAACGTGTCAAATTTGGATACACATAATAATCTCCATTCTTTTTGTTATGGGCACTACAATCATGTTTTCCTCATTGGAATACACAATATTGATGCTTTGGATTTGCAAGAAAAGCTTTCCTTTCCACCATTTTCCTTGCAATCAAAGTTCTTCCATGAACTAAGTCAAACTTGGATTCTCTTAATAATCTCTATTCTTTTTGTGATTAGGCACTACAATCATGTTTTCCACATAGGGATACACGATATTGATGCTTTGGATTTGCAAGAAAAGCTTTTTTTTCCACCAATTTCCTTATAATTAATGTTCATCCCTCAAATGAGATAAACTTGGATACTTGTAATGTTCTCTATTCTTTTTGTTTTTGGCACTACAATGACGTTCTTTCCACCATTGGGATACATGATATTGATGCTTTAGATTTGCAAGAAAGGCTTTTCTTCCCACCATTTTCCTTATAATAAATGTTCATCTGTGAAATAAGACAAACTTGGATACTCGTAATAAACTCCATTCTTTTTGTTATGGGCACTACAATCATGTCCTGCTCATTGGGACACACGATATTGATTCTTTGGATTGCAAGAAAAGCTTTTCTTCCCACTGTTTTCCCTATAATCAAAGTTCATCCATGAAATGAGTCAAACTTGGATACATGTAATAATCTCCATTCTTTTTGTTATTGGCACCAGAATCATGTTCTCCATGTTGGGATACACGATATTGATGCTTTGGATTTGCAAGAAAAGCTTTCCTTTCCACTATTTTCCTTATAATTAATGTTCAGCTGTGAAACGAGTCAAACTTGGATACTCGTAATAATCTCCATTCATTTTGTTATGGGCATTACAATCATGTTCTTCTCGTTGGGATACACAATATTGATGCTTGGGATTTACAAGAAAAGCTTTTCTTTCCCCTATTTTCCTTATAATCAAAGTTCTTCTGTGAAATGAGACAAACATGGATTCTCATAATAATCTCCATTCTTTTTGTGATTAGTCACTACAATCATGTTCTCCATATTTGGATACAAGATATAGATGCTTAGGATTTACAAGAAAAGCATTTCTTTCCATTAATTTCCTTATAATCAAAGTTTATCTATGAAATAAGACAAATTTGGAAACTTGTAATAAACTCTATTCTTTTTGTTATGGGCACTATAATCATGATCTCCTCATTGTGATACACGGTACTGATGCTTTGGATTTATAAGAAAAGCTTTTCTTTCCACCAATTTCCTTATAATCAAAGCTCATCCGTGAAATAAGACAAAGTTGGATACTCATAATAAACTCCATTCTTTTTGTTATGGGCACTACAATCATGTCCTCCTTATTAGGAGACATGATATTGATGCTTTGGATTTTCAAGAAACGCTTTTCCTTCCACCATTTTCCTTATAATTAATGTTAATTCATGAAATGAGACAAATATGGATAGTCGTAATAATCTCCATTCTTTTTGTTATTGGCACTACGATGATGCTCTCCACGTTGGTATACACGATACTGATGCTTTGGATTTGCAAGAAAAGCTTTCCTTTCCACTATTTTCCTTATAATTAATGTTTATCCGTGAAACGAGTCATACATGGAAACTCGCAATAATCTCCATTCTTTTTGTTGTAGGCACTACAATCATGTCCTCCTCATTGGGACACACGATATTGATGATTTAGGTTTGCAAGAAAAGCTTTTCTTCCTACCATTTTCCTTGTAATCAAAGTTCATCCATGAAACGAGACAAACTTGAATGCTTGTAATAATCTCCATTCTTTTTGCCATTGGCACTACAATCATGTTCTCCACATTGGGATACACGATATGGAAGCTTTGTAACTACAACAAGAGCTTTTCTTTCCACTATTTTCCTTATAATCAATGTTCATCCGTGAAACAAGTAAAACTTGGATACTCATAATAAACTCCATTCTTTTTGTTATGGGCACTACAATCACGTCCTCTTCATTGGGAGACACGATATTGGTGCTTTTCATTTACAAGAAAAGTTTTTCTTTCCACCATTTTCCTTGTAGTTAATGTTAATTCGTGAAATGGGACAAATATGGATGCTCGTAACAATCTCCATTCATTTTGTTACATACACCACAATCATGCTCTCCTCTTTGGGGTAGACGATTGATGCTTTAGATTCGCAAGACAAGCTTTTCTTTCTGGCATTTTCCTTATAATCAAAATTCATCCATGATATGAGACAAACTTGGATACTCGTAATAAACTCCATTCTTTTTGTTATGGGCACTATAGTAATGTCCTTCTCATTTGGAAACACGATGTTTATGCTTTGGATTTGCAAGAAAAGCTTTTCTTTCCACCATTTTCCTTATAATCAAAGTTCATCCGTGAAATGAGACAAACTTTGATACTCGTAATAAACCCTATTCTTTATGTTATGGGCCCTGCAATCATGTCCTCCTTATTAGGATACACGATATTGATGCTTAGGATTTGCAAGAAAGCATTTCATTCCACCATTTTGCTTATAATAAAAGTTCATCTGTGAAATGAGACAAACTTGGATACTCATAATAAACTCAATTCTTTTAGTTTTGGGCACTACAATCAAGTCTACCTCATTGGGATATATAATATTGATGCAAACTTGGATACCCGTAATAAACTCCATTCTTTTTGTTATAGGCACTGCAATCACGTCCTCCTCATTGGGATACACGATATTGATGCTTTGGAGTTGCAAGAAAAGCTTTTGTCCAGCATTTTCCATACAATCAAAGTTCATCTGTAAAATGAGACAAACTTGGACACTCATAATTAACTCCATTTTTTTTGTTATGGGCACCACAATCATGTCCACCTCATTGGGATACACGATATTAATCCTTTCAACTTGCAAGAAAAGCTTTTCCTTCCATTATTTTCCTTATAATCAAAGTTCATCCATGAAATGAGACAAACTTACATGCTTGTAACAAACTCCATTCTTTTTGTTATGGGCACTACAATCATGTCATCCTCATTGGGATACACGATATTAATGCTTTTAATTTGCCTTATTGTTAATGGTCATCTGTGAAATGAGATAAATTTGGATACTTTAATAGATTCCATTCTTTTTGTTATGGGCACTACAATCATATCTTTCTCAGTGGGATACACGATATTGATACTTTGGATTTACAAGAAAAGCATTTCTTTCCACCATTTTCCTTATAATTAATGTTCATCCGTGAAATGAGATAAACTTGGATATTCATAACAGTCTCCATTCTTTTTGTTATGGGCACTACAATCATGTCCTCCTCAATGGGATACACGATATTGATGCTTTGGAATTATAAGAAAACTATTTTTCCACCATTTTCCTTATAATCAAAGTTCATCTATGAAATGAGACAAACTTGGATACTCGTAATAAACTCCATTCTTTTTGTTATGGCCATTACAATCATGTCCTCCTTATTGGGATCCACGATATTGATGCTTTGGTTTTGCAAGAAAAGCTGTTCTTTCCACCATTTTCCTCATAATCAAAGTTCATTTGTGAAATGAGACAAACTTAGATACTCGCAATAAAACCATTCTTTTTGTTATGGGCCCGACAATCATGTCCTCCTCATTGGGATACACGATATTGATGCTTTGGATTTACAAGAAAAGCATTTCATTCAACCATTTTCCTTATAATAAAAGTTCATCCATGAAATGAGACAAAGTTGGATACTCGTAATAAACTCATTTCTTTTAGTTATGGGCACTACAATCACATCGACCTTATTGGGATACACGATATTGATGCAAACTTGGATACTCATAATAAACCCTATTCATTTTGTTATGGGCACTGCAATCATGTCCTCCTTATTGGGATACACATTTTGATGATTTAGTGCAGCAAGAAAAGCTTTTGTTTCCACCAATTTCCTTATAGTCAAAGTTCATCCTTGAAATGAGACAAACTTGGATACTCGCAATAAACTCCATTCTTTTTGTTATGGGCACCACAATCATGTCCTCCTCATTAGGATACATGATATTAATGCTTTGGACTTGCAAGAAAAGCTTTTCTTTCCACCATTTTCCTTATAATCAAAGTTCATCTATGAAATGAGACAAACTTACATACTTGTAATAAACTCTAATTTTTTGTTATGGGCACTACAATCTTGTCATCTTTATTAGGATACATGATATTAATGCTTTGGATTTGCCTTATAGTTAATGTCATCCGTGAAATGAGACAAACTTAGATACTTGTAATAAACTCTATTTTTTTTCTTATGGGCACTACAATCACGTGCTCCTTATTGGGATACACGATATTGATACTTTTGATTTGCATGAAAGCTTTTGTTTCCACCAATATCCATATAATTAATGTTCATCCCTCAAATGAGACAAACTTGGATACTTGTAATATTCTACATTCTTTTTGTTATTGGCACTACAATCATATTCTTTCCACCATTAGGATACATGATATTGACACTTTAGATTTGCAAGAAAAGCTTTTCTTTCTACCATTTTCCTTATAATAAAAGTTCATCCGTAAAGTAAGACAAACTTGGATACTCATAATAAACTTCATTCCCTTTGTTATGGGCATTGCAATCATGTCCTCCTCATTGGGATACACGATATTGAATTTTTGGATTTGCAACAAAAGCTTTTTGTCCCACCATTTTCCCTATAATCAAAGTTCATCCATGAAATGACACAAACTTGGGTGCTCATAATAATCTCCACTCTTTTTGTTGTTGGCACTACAACTATGTTCGCCACGTTGGGATACACGAAATTGATGCTTTGGATTTGCAAGAAAACTTTCCTTTCCACTATTTTCCTAATAATTAATGTTCTTCTGTGAAACGAGTCAAACTTGGATACTCGTAACAATCTCCATTCATTTTGTTATGGGTGCTACAATCATGTTCTCTTAATTGCGATACACGATATTGATGCTTTAGATTTGCAAGAAAAGCTTTTCTTTGCCCCATTTTCCTTATAATCAAAGTTCTTCCATGAAATGAGACAAACTTGGATTCCCATAATAATCTCCATTCTTTTTATGATTAGGCACTACAATCATATACTCCACATTGCGACACACGGTATTGATGCTTTGGATTTGCAAGAAAAACTTTTCTTTCTACCGATTTCCTTACAATCAAAGTTCATCCGTGAAATGAGATAAACTTGGATACTCATAATAAACTCCATTCTTTCTGTTATGGGCACTACAATCATGCCCTCCTTATTGGAAGACATGATATTGATGCTTTGGATTTTCAAGAAAAGCTTTTTTTTTCACCATTTTCCTTGTAATTAATGTTAATTCATGAAATGAAACAAATATGGATACTCGTAATAATCTCCATTCTTTTTGTTATGGGTACTACAATTATGTCCTCCTTTATAGGATACACGATATTGATGCTTTGGAATTGTAAGAAAAGCTTTTTTTTTTTCCACTATTTTCCTTATAATCAAAGTTCATCCATGAAATGAGACAAACTTGGATACTCGTAATAAACTCCATTCTTTTTGTTATGGCCATTATAATCATGTCCTTCTTATTGGGATCCATGATATTGATGCTTTGGATTTGCAATAAAAACTTTTCCTTCCACCGTTTTCCTTATAATCAAAGTTCATCCCTGAAATGAGACAAACTTGGATACTCGTAATAAACTCCATTCTTTTAGTTATGGGCACTACAATCATGTCACCTCATTAGGATACATGATATTGATGCAAACTTGGATACTCATAATAAACTCCATTCTTTTTGTCATGGGCACTGCAATCATGTCCTCCTCATTGGGATACATGATATTGATGCTTTGGTGCTGCAAGAAAAGCTTTTGCTTCCACCATTTTCCTTATAATCAAAGTTCATC
>JBBYHL010476531.1:0-48522 GCA_038381835.1 Adansonia madagascariensis | reverse complement strand
GTTTCATAAGAAAAACTTCTCTTTCTACCATTTTTAGAATTAAAGTTCATCTTTCAACTGGGATAAACATGGATTCATATAATAATCTCTTTTCTTTTAACAATTGGGCACCTTAAATTCATTCTTTTTATTAGGATAAAAGAATCAATGCTTTGGTTTCATAACAAAAACTCCACTTCCCACCATTTTTTAGAATCAAAGTTCATCTATCAATTGGGATAAACATAGATTCATGTAATAATCTCCTTTGTCTTCATGATTCGAAACCACAAACACATTCTCCTTATTGGGATAAATATTATTAATGCTTTAGTTTCATAAGAAAAACTTCTCTTTCTACCATTTTTAGAATTAAAGTTCATTTTTCAATTGGGATAAATACGATTTCACATAATAATCTCTTTTCTTTTCACACCACAAATTCATTCTCCTCATTAGGATAAATGAATTGATGCTATGGATTCATAAGAAAAACTTCGCTTCGCACCATTTTTTAGATTCAAAGTTCGTCTATCAATTGGGATAAGCATAGATTCATGTAATAATCTCCACTGTTTTCATGATTACGAACCACAAACACATTCCCCTTATTGGGATAAATGATACTGATGCCTTGGTTTCATAAGAAAAAAAATCTCTTTCTACCATTTTTAGAATTAAAGTTCATTTTTCAATCTGGATAAATACAGTTTCACATAATAATCTCTTTTCTTTTAATGATCGGGCACGATAAATTCATTTTTCACATTGGGATAAATGAATTGATTCTTTGGTTTCAAATGAAAAACTTTTTTCCTACCATTTTTAGAATTAATGTTCATTTGTCGATTTGGATAAATAAGGATTCACATAATAATCTCCTTCCTCTTTATGATTAGGAACCATAAACACATTCTCCTTATTGGGATAAATAATATTCAAGCTTTAGTTTCCTAAGAAAAATAGCTCTTTCTATCATTTTTAGAATTAAAGTTCATTTTTCAATTTGGATAAACACGGGTTCATATAACAATGTCCTTTCTTTTAATGGTTGGGCACCATAAATTCATTCTCCCCATTGGGATAAATGAATTGATGCTTTGGTTTCATAAGAAAACTTCACTTCCCACCATTTTTTAGAATCAAAGTTCATCTATCAATTACGATGAACATGGATTCACATAGTGATCTCTTTTGTTTTCATGGTTAGGAACCACAAAAACATTCTCCTCATTGAGATAAATGATATTGATGCTTTGGTTTCATAAGAGAACCTTCTCTTTCTATCATTTTTAGAATTAATGTTTGTCTGTTAATTTAGATAAACACAGATTCATATAATAATCTCCTTTCTTTTCTTGATGAGGAACCATAAGCATATTCTCCTAGTTAGGATAAATGACATTAATGCTTTGGTTTCGTAAGAAAAACTTTTCTTTCGACCATTTTTAGAATTAAATTCATCTTTCAATTGGGATATACTAGGATTCAGACAGTAATCTCTTTTTTTTTTCATGATTGGGCACTACAAATTCATTCTCCTGACTAAGATAAATCAATTGAAGCTTTCGTTTCATAAGAAAAACTTCACTTCACACCATTTTTTAGAATCAAAGTTCATCTGTCAATTGGGATAAACACGGATTCACATAATAATATCCTTTCTTTTCATGATTGGGCACTATCAACACATTCTCCTTATTGGGATAAACAATATTGATGCTTTGGTTTCATAAGAAAAACTTTTTTTTCTACCGTTGTCGAATTAAAGTTCATCTTTCAATTAGGATAACCTAAATTCAAATAGTAATCTCCTTTCTTTTCATGATTGGGCATCATAAATTCATTCTCCTCATTGGGATAAATGAATTGATGCTTTGGATTCACAAGAAAAACTTCACTTCGCACCATTTTTTAGAATCAAAGTTCATCTATCAATCGGGATAAACATAGATTCATGTAATAATCTCCACTGTTTTCATGATTAGGAACCACATACATATTCCCCTTATTAGGATAAAAGATATTGTTGCTAAAAACTTCTCTTTCTACAATTTTTAGAATTAAAGTTCATCTTTTAATTAGGATAAACATGGATTCACATGATATTCTCCTTTCTTTTAATGATTGGGCACTACAAATTCATTTTTCGCATTAGGATAAATGAATAGATTCTTTAGTTTCAAATGAAAAACTTTTTTCCTACCATTTTTAGAATTAATGTTCATTCATCGATTTGGACAAATAGGGATTCACATAATAATCTCCTTTCTCTTCATGATTAGGCACCATAAACGCATTCCCCTTATTCGGATAAATGATATTCAAGCTTTGGTTTCATAAGAAAATCATCTCTTTCTACCATTTTTAGAATTAAAATTCATTTTTCAATTTGGATAAACATGAATTCACATAACAATGTCCTTTCTTTTAATGGTTAGGCACCACAAATTCATTCTCCTCATTGGGATAAATGAATTGATGCTTTGGTTTAATAAGAAAAACTTCACTTCCCACCATTTTTTAGAATCAAAGTTCATCTATCAATTGCGATGAACATGGATTCACGTAGTAATCTCCTTCATTTTCATGTTTAGGAACCACAAACACATTCCCCTCATTGGGATAAATGATATTAACGCTTTGGTTTCTTAAGAAAAACTTCTTTTTCTACCATTTTTAGAATTAATGTTTGTTTGTTGAATTTGACAAACATAGATTCTCATAATAATCTCCTTTCTTTTCTTGATGAAGAACCATAAGCATATTCTCTTAATAGGGATAAATGACATTGATGCTTTGGTTTCATAAGAAAAACTTTTCTTTCTACCATTTTTTGAATTAAAATTTGTTTTTCAATTGGGATAAACTTGGATTCATTTAGTAATCTCTTTTCTTTTCATGATTAGGTACCATAAATTCATTCTCCTCATTGAGATAAATGAATTGAAGCTTTGGTTTCATAAGAAAAACTTCACTTACCACCATTTTTTAGAACCAAAGTTTGTTTGTCAATTGGGATAAACATGGATTCACATGATAATCTCTTTTCTTTTCGTGATTGGGCACCATAAATACATTCTCCTCATTGGGATAAATGATATTGATGCTTTGGATTCATAAGAAAAACTTCTCTTTCTACCACTTTAGAATTAAAGTTCTTCTTTCAATTGGTATAAACTTGGATTCATATAATAATCTCCTTTCCTTTCATCATTAGGCACCATAAATTTATTCTCTTCGTTAGGATAAATGAATTGATGCTTTGGATTCATAAGAAAAAATTCACTTCCCACCATTTTTTGGTATTAAAGTTTATCCATCAATTAGGATAAACACAGATTTATGTAAGAGTCTCCACTATTTTCATGATTAGGAACCACAAACACATTCCCCTCAATGGGATAAATGATATTGATGCTTTGGTTTCGTAAGAAAAACTTTTCTTTCTACCAATTTGAGAATTAAAGTTTATCTTTCAATTGGGATAAATATGGATTCACATAATAATCTCCTTTCTTTTAATGATTGGGCACAACAAATTCATTTTCCTCATTGGTATAAATGAATTGATGCCTTGGTTTCATATGAAAATCATTTCTTTCTACCATTTTTAGAATTAATGTTCATTCCTCGATTTGGATAAATAGGGATGCACATAATAATCTTCTTTTTCTTCATGATTGGGCACCATAAACACATTATCCATATTGGGATAAATGATATTCAAGCGTTGGTTTCATAAGAAAAACATCTCTTTCTACCATTTTAGAATTGAAGTTCATTTTTCAAGTTGGATAAACACGGATTCACATAACAATATCTTTTTTTTAACGGTTGGGCACTATAAATTCATTCTCCTCATTGTGATAAATGAATTGATGCTTTGGTTTCAGAAAAAAACTTCACTTCCCACCATTTTTTAGAATCAAAGTTCATCTATCAATTAGGATAAACACTTATTCACATAGTAATCTCCTTTGTTTTCATAGTTAGGAACCACAAACACATTCTCCTTATTGGGAAAAATGATATTGATGCTTTACTTTTATAAGAAAAACTTCTCTTTTTACCAATTTTAGAATTAATGTTTGTTCGTTGATTTGGCCAAACACGGATTCACATAATAATCTTCTTTTTTTTCTTGATGAGGAACCATAAACATATTCTCCTAGTTAGGATAAATAACATTGATGCTTTAGTTTCATAAGCAAAACTTCTTTTTCTACCATTTTTCGAATTAAAATTCATCTTTCAATTGGGATAAACTTGGATTCATGTAATAATCTCTTTTCTTTTAATGATTGAGCACCACAAATTCATTTTCCTCATTAGCATCAATGAATTGATGCTTTGGTTTCATAAGAAAAACTTCCCTTTCTACCATTTTTAGAATTAATTTTCATTCATTGATTTGGACAAACACGGATTCACATAATAATCTCTTTTGTTTTCATTATTAGGAACCAAAAGCACATTCTCCGTACTGGGATAAATCATATTAATGCTTTGGTTTCATAAGAAAAACTTCTTTTTCTACCATTTTAGAATTAAAATTCATCTTTTAATGGGATAAACTTGGATTCATATAACAATCTCCTTTCTTTTCATGATTAGGCACCATAAATTCATTCTCTTTATTGGGAAAAATGAATTGATGCTTTGGATTCATAAGTAAAACTTCACTTCCCACCATTTTTTAGAATCCAAGTTCGTCTATCAATTGGGATAAACATAGATTCATGTAATAATCTACTTTGTTTTCATGATTAGGAACCATAAACATAATCTCCTTATTGCGATAAACAATATTAATGCCTTGGTTTCATAAGATAAACTTCTCTTTCTACCTTTTAAGAATTAAAGTTCATCTTTCTATTGGGATAAACACGAATTCACATAATAATCTCATTTCTTTTAATCATTGGGCACCAGAAATTCATTTTCCTCGTTCAGATAAATGAATTGATGCTTTGGTTACATAAGAAAAACTTCTCTATCTACCATTTTTAGAATTAATGTTCATTCGTCAATTTGAACAAACACAGATTCACATAATAATCTTTTTTTTTCATGGTTGGGCACCATAAACATATTCTCCTCATTGAGATAAATGATATTGAAGATTTGGTTTCATAAGAAAAATATCTTTTTCAACCATATTTTAATTAAAGCTCATTTTTCAATTTGGATAAACACAGATTCACATAACAATTTTCTTTCTTTTAATGATTGGGCTCCACAAATTCATTCCCCTCATTGGGATAAATGAATTGATGCTATTGTTTCATAAGAAAAGCTTCACTTCTCGCCATTTTTAGAATCAAATTTCATCTATCAATTAGGATAAACACGGATTCACGTAGTAATCTCCTTTGTTTTCATGGTTAGGAACCATAAACACATTCTCCTCATTGGGATAAATGATATTGATGCTTTGGTTTCATAAGAAAACTTTTCTTTCTACCATTTTTAGAATTAATGTTTGTCTATTGATTTGGAGAAACACGGATTCATATAATAATCTCCTTTATTTTCTTGATGAGGAATCGTAAACATATTCTCCTAATTGGGATAAATGACATTGATGCTTTGGTTTCATAAGAAAAACTTATCTTTCTAGTATTTTTATAATAAACGTTCATCCATCGATTTGGATAAACATGGATTCGTATAGTAATCTCCTTTGCTTTCATGATTAGGAACCACAAACACATTTTACTTATTGGACAAATGATATTGATGCTTTGGTTTCATAAAAAAAACTTCTCTTCCTATAATTTTTAGAATTTAAGTTCATCTTTCAATTGTGATAAACATGGATTCACATAATATCCTCAGTTCTTTTAGTGATTGGGCACTACAAATTCATTCTCCTTATTGGGATAAACGAATTTATTCTTTGGTTTCATAAGAAAAACTTTACTTCCCACCATTTTTTAGAATTACAGTTTGTCTATCAATTGCGATAAACATGAATTCATATAATAATCTACTTTCTTTTCATAGTTAGGAACCATAAACTCATTCTCCTCATTGGGATAAACGATATAGATGCTTTAGTTTCATAGGAAAAGCTTCTCTTTCTACTATTTTTAGGATTAATGTTCATCCATCGATTTGGATAAATACGGATTCACATAACAGTCTCCTTTCTTTTCATGATGAGGAACCATAAACATATTCTCCTAATTGGGATAAATGACATTGATGCTTTGGTTTCATAAAAAAAGCTTCTCGTTCTACCATTTTTACAATAAAAGTTCGTTTGTAAATTAGGATAAATTCATTTTCTTTTAAAGATTGGGCACCTCAAATTCATTCTCCTTATTTGGATAAATGAATTGATGCTTTGATTTCATACGAAAAACTTCACTTCCCACCATTTTTTAGAATCAAAGTTCATTTATCAATTGGAATAAACAAGTATTCATGTAATAATCTTAATTATTTTCATGATTAGGAACCACAAACACATTCTCCTTATTGGGATAAATGATATTGATGCTTTAGTATCATAAGAAAAATATCTCTTTATACCGTTTTTACAATTACATTTCATCTATCAATTGGGATAAACAAGGATTCACATAATAATCTCTTTCCTTTTAATGATTGGGCACTACAAATTCATTTTCCTCATTGGGGTAAATGAATTGATGCTTTGGTTTTAAAAGAAAAAC
Source organism: Adansonia madagascariensis (assembly GCA_038381835.1). Lineage (NCBI taxonomy): Eukaryota > Viridiplantae > Streptophyta > Magnoliopsida > Malvales > Malvaceae > Adansonia > Adansonia madagascariensis. The sequence goes on along the minus strand of JBBYHL010476531.1, from coordinate 41,860 downwards.
TTCCCTTTCCACTACTTTTAGAATTAATGTTAATTCATCTATTTGGACAAACATAGATTCAGGTAATAATCTCTTTTCTTTTTATGATTGGGCACCATAAACATATTCTCCTTATGGGGATAAATGATATTGAAGCTTTGGTTTCATAAGAAAAACATCACTTTCTATCATTTTTAGAATTAAAATTCATTTTCCAATTGTGATAAACACAGATTCACATAATAATCTCTTTTCTTTTAATGATTGAGCACCATAAATTCATTCTCCATATTGGGATAAATGAATTGATGCCTTGGTTTCATAAGAAAAACTTCATTTCCTACCATTTTTTAGAATTAAAGCTCGTCTATCAATTAGGATAAACACGGATTCACATAATAGTCTTCTTTCTTTTCATAGTTAGGAACCAAAAACTCATTCTCCTCATCGGGATAAATGATATTAGTGCTTTAGCTTCATAAGAAAAACTTTTCTTTCTGCCATTTTTAAATTTAATGTTCATTCGTTAATTTGGATAAATACGGATTCACATAATAATCACCTTTCTTTTTTTAATGATTGGGCACATAAACACATTCTTCACATTGGCATAAATGAATTGATGCCTTGGTTTCATCATAAAAACTTCTCTTCCCACCATTTTTTAGAATCAAAGTTTGTCTATCAATTGCGATAAACACGGATTCATGTAATAATCTCCTTTGTTTTCATAATTGGCCACCATAAATAAATTCTCCTAATTGGGATAAATGATTTGAAGCTTTGGTTTCATAAAAAAAACTTCTCTATCTACCATTTTTAGAATTAATGTTCGTTCATCGATTTGGACAAACACGGATTCATATAATAATCTCCTTTCTTTTCATGATTAGGCACCATAAACATATTCTCCTCATTGGGATAAATGATATTAATGTTTGGTTTCCTAAGAAAAACTCTTCTTTCTACCTTTTAAGAACTAAAGTTCATCTTTCAATTAGGATAAACATGAATTCACATAATAACCTCCTTTTTTTTAATGATTAGGCACCAAAAATTCCTTCTCCTAATTGGAATAAATGAATTGATGCTTTGGTTTCATAAGAAAAACTTCACTTCCCATTAATTTTTAGAATCAAAGTTTATCTGTTAATCAGGATAAACACGGATTCTCATAATAGTCTCCTTTCCTTTCATGGTTAGGAACCATAAACCCATTCTTCTCATTGGAATAAATGATATTGGTGCTTTGGTTTCATAAGAAAAACTTCTCTTTCTACCATTTTTAGAATTAATGTTCATTCATTGATTTAGATAAAAATGGATTCACATAATAATCTACTTTCTTTTCACGATGAGGAACCATAAATATATTCTCCTAATTGGGATAAATGATATTGATGATTTGGTTTAATAAGAAAAGCTTCTCTTTCTATCATTTTTATAATTAAATTTCATCTGTTAATTGGGATAAACATGGATTCACATAATAATCTCTTTCCTTTTAATGATTGGGCACCTCAAATTCATTTTCCTCATTAGGATAAATGAATTGCTGCTTTGGTTTCATAAGAAAAACTTCACATCCCACCATCTTTTGGGATCAAAGTTTATTTGTTAATTGGGATAAACTTAGATTCACATAATAATCTCTTTTTTTTTCATGATTGAGTACTATAAACACATTTTTCTCATTGGGATAAATGATATTGATGTTTCAGTTTCATAAGAAAAGCTTTATCTTCTACCATTTTTAGAATTAATGTTTATTTGTCGATTTGGACAAACACGGATTCACATAACAATCTCTTTTCTTTTCATGATTGGGCACCATAAACACATTCTCCTAATTGGGATAAACGAATTGATACTTTAGTTTCATAAGAAAAGCTTCACATCCCACCATTTTTAGAATCAAATTTCGTCTATCAATTGGGATAAATATGAATTCATGTAATAATCTCCTTTTTTTCATGATTAGAAACCACAAATATATTCTTCTCATTGGGATAAATGATATTAACGCTTTCATTTCATAATAAAAACTTCTCTTTCAACCATTTTTTAGAATCAAAGTTCATTTGTCAACTGGGATAAACATGGATTCACGTAATAATCTCCTTTCTTTTCATGATTGGCCACCCATAGACACTTTCTTCTTATTAGGATAAATGATATTGATGCTTTGGTTTCATAAGAAAAACTTCTTTTTTTACCATTTTTAGAATTAATGTCCGTCTGTCGATTTGGACAAACACATATTCACATAATAATCTCTTTTTTTTTTTCAAGAATGGGCACCGTAAACACATTCTTCTCATTGGGGTAAATGATATTGGTGCTTTAGTTTCATAAGAAAAACTTCTCTTTCTATCATTTTAGAATTAAAGTTCATTTTTCAATTGCGATAAACACGGATTCATATAATAATCTCCTTTCTTTTCATGATTGGGCACCACAAATTAATTCTCATTATTGAGATAAATGAATTTATGCTTTGGTCTCATCAGAAAAACATCACTTCCTGCCATTTTTTAGAATCAAAGTTCATCTATGAATTGGGATAAACACAGATTCACGTAATAATCTTTTTTCTTTTCATGATTGGGCAAATAAAAACATTCTCCTCATATGGATAAATGATATTGATGCTTTGGTTTCATAAGAAAAATTTCTCTTTTTACCATTTTAGAATTAAAGTTCATCTTTCAATTAGGATAAACACCAATTCATATAATAATCTCCCTTTTTTCATGCTGGGCACCATAAATTCATTCTCCTTATTAGGATAAATGAATTGATGCTTTGGTTTCATAAAAAAAGCCTCTCCTTCTACCATTTTTAAAATTAATGTTCGTCTGTGATTTGGACAAACACGGATTCATAAAATAATCTCGCTTTTCATGATTAGGCACTATAAACACATTCTCTTTATTGGGATAAATGATATTGATGCTTTGGTTTCATAAGAAAAGGTTCTCTTTCTATCATTTTTAGAACTAAAGTTCAATTTTCAATTAGGATAAACACGGATTCACATAATAATCTCATTTCTTTTAATGATTGGCTGCCACAAACTCATGCTCCTCATTAGGATAAATGAATTGATAGTTTGGTTTCATAAGAAAAACTTAACTTCCATAATTTTTTGGAATCAAAATTTGTCGAGCTATTGAGATAAATATAGATTCATGTAATAATCTCTTTTGTTTTGTGATTAGGAACCACAAACACATTATCCTTATTGGGATAAATGAATTGCTGCTTTGGTTTCATCAGAAAAGCTTTACTTCACAACATATTTTGGAATTAAAGTTCGTCTATTAATTAGGATAAACACGGATTCATGTAATAATCTCCTTTGTTTTCATGATTAGGAACCACAAACACATTCTCCTCATTGGGATAAATGAATTGATGCTTCGATGCCATAAGAAAAACTTCTTTTTCTACCAAGTTTAGAATTAATGTTCGTCTGTTGATTTAGACAAACATAGATTCACATAATAGTCTTCTTTCTTTTCATGATTGGGTACCATAAACATATTCTCCTTATTGGGATAAATGATATTGATTCTTTAGTTTCATAGGAAAAGCTTCTCTTCCCACCATTTTTTAGAATCAAAGTTCATCTATCAATTGGGATAAACATGGATTCACGTAATAATCTTTTTTGTTTTCATGATTAGGAACCATAAACACATTCTAGTCATTGGGATAAATGATATTGATGCTTTGGTTTCATAAGAAAAACTTCTCTTTCAACCATTTTTAGAATTAATGTTCATTCGTCGATTTAGACAAACTCGGATTCACATAATAATCTCTTTTCTTTTCATGATTAGGCACCATAAACACGTTCTCCTCATTTGGATAAATAATATTGAAGCTTTACTTTCATAAGAAAAACATCCCTTTCTACCATATTTAAAATCAAAGTTCATTTTTCAATTTGGATAAATATGGCACGTAACAATCTCCTTTTTTCTAATAATTAAGCACCACAAATTCATTCTCCTCATTGGGATAAATGAATTAATGCTTTGGTTTCATAGGAAAAATTTCACTTCCCGCTATTTTTTAGAATCAAAGTTCGTCTATCAATTGGGATAAACACGGATTCACGTAGTAATCTCCTTTGTTCTCGTGGTTAGGAACCATAAACACATTCTCCTTATTGGGTTAAATGATATTGATGCTTTAGTTTCATAAGAAAAACTTCTCTTTCTACCATTTTTAGAATTATTGTTTATCCTTTGATTTGGACAAACACAGATTCATATAATAATCTCCTTTCTTTTCTTGATGAGGAACCATAAACATATTCTCCTAATTAGGATAAATGACATTGATGCTTTAGTTTCATAAGAAAAACTTCTCTTTCTATCATTTTTAGAATAAATGTTCATCCATCGATTTGGATAAACATGGATTCACATAATAATCTCCTTTGTTTTCATGATTAGGAACCACAAACACATTCTACTTATTACGATTAATGATATTGATGCTTTGGTTTCATATCGCCTTTTAATTGCGATAAACATGGACTAACATAATAACCTTATTTCTTTTAATGATTGGGCGCTTTGGTTTCATAAGAAAAACTTCACTTCCCACCATTTTTTAGAATTAAAGTTTGACAGTCAATTGTGATAAACATGAATTCACATAATAATCTCTTTTTCTTTTCATTGTTAGAAACTATAAACTCATTCTCCTCATTGGCATAAATAATATAAACGCTTTAGTTTCATAGGAAAAACTTCTTTTTCTACTTTTTTTAGGTTTTATGTTTGTCCGTCGATTCAGACAAACACAGATTCACATATCAATCTCCTTTTTGATGAAGAACCATAAACGTATTCTCCTAATTGGGATAAATGAAATTGATGCCTTGGTTTAATAAGAAAAGCTTCTATTTCTACCATTTTTACAACTAAAGTTCATCTGTCAATTGGGATAAACACGAATTCACATAATAATCTCTCTTTTTTTTAAGATTGGGCACCACAAACACATTCCCCTCATTGGGATAAATGATATTGATACTTTGGTTTCATAAGAAAAACTTCTCTTTCTACCATTTTAGAATTAAATTTTGTCTTTCAATTGGGATAAACACGGATTCATATAATAATCTCTTTTCTTTTCATGACTAGGCACCACAAATTCATTCTCCTCATTGGGATAAATGAATTGATGCTTTGGTTTCATAAGAAAAACATCACTTCCCACCATTTTTTAGAGTTAAAGTTCATCTATGAATTGGGATAACACGGATTCACATAATAATCTTTTTTCTTTTCATGATTGGGCACCATAAACACATTCTCCTCCTTAGGATAATTTGATATTGATGCTTTGGTTTCATAAGAACAATTTCTCTTTTTACCATTTTTGGAATTAATATCCGTCTGTCAATTTGGACAAACACAGATTCACATAATAATCTTCTTTATTTTCATGATTGGGCACCATAAACACATTCTTCTCACTGGGATAAATGATATTGAAGCTTTGGTTTCATAAGAAAAGTTTCTCTTTCTACCACTTTAGAATTAAAGTTCATCTTTCAATTGGGATAAACACGGATTCTTGTAATAATCTCTTTTCTTTTCATGCTTGGGCACCATAAATTCATTCCCCTCATTGGGATAAATGAATTGATGCTTTGGCTACGTAAGAAAAGCTTCTCATTCTATCATTTTTAGAATTAATGTTCATTCGTCAGTTTCGACAAGCACAGATTCACATAATAATCTACTTTCTTTTCATGATTAGGCACCATAAACACATTCCTTTTGTTGGGATAAATGATATTGATGCTTTGGTTTCGTAAGAAAATCTTCTCTTTCTACCATTTTTCGAACTAAAGTTCATCTTTCAATTAGGATAAACACAGATTCATATAATAATCTCTTTTTTTCTCATGATTGGGCACCATAAATTCATTCTCTTCATTAGGATAAATGAATTGAAGCTTTGGTTTTGTAAGAAAAGTTCCTCATTCTACCATTTTTAGAATTAATGTTCGTTTATCGATTTAGACAAACATGGATTAACATAATAATCTCCTTTCTTTCTTGATTAGGCATCATAAACACATTCTCTTTATTAGGATAAATGATATTGATGTTTTGGTTTCATAAGAAAAACTTCTCTTTCTACCATTTTTAGAATTAAAGTTCATTTTTCAATTAGGATAAACTCAGATTCACATAATAATCTCGTTCCTTTTAATGAATGGGCACCACAAATTCGTTTTCCTCATTGGGATAAATGAATTGATGGTTTACTTTCAGAAGAAAATTTTCACTTCCCACCATTTTTTGGAATCAAAGTTCATCTATCAATTAAGATAAATACGGATTCACATAATAATCTCTTTTGTTTTATGATTAGGAATCACAAACATATTCTCCTTATTGGCATAAATGAATTGATGCTTTAGTTTCATAAGAAAAACTTCTCTTCCCACCATTTTTTGGAATCAAAGTTCTATCAATTGGGATAAACACGGATTCACATAATAATCTCCTTTATTTTCATGATTAGGAACAACAAACACATTCTCCCCACTGTGATAAATAAATCGATGCTTTGGTTAATAAGAAAAACTTCACTTCCCACCATTTTTTGGAATCAAAGTTCATCTATCGATTGGGATAATTACAGATTCACGTAATAATCTCCTTTGTTTTCATGGTTAGGAACTACAAACACCTTTTCCTCATTGGGTTAAATGAATTGATGCTTTGATTTCATAAGAAAAACTTCTCTTTCTACCAGTTTTAGAATTAATGTTTGTCTGCTGATTTGGACAAATACGGATTCACATAATAATCTCCTTTCTTTTCATGATTAGGCACCATAAACGCATTCTCCTCATTATGATAAATGAATTAATGCTTTGGTTTAATAAGAAAAACTTCACTTCCTACCATTTTTGGAATCAAAGTTTGTCTATCAATTGGGATAAACACAGATTCTTGTAATAATCTTCTTTATTTTCATGGTTAACCACAAATGCATTCTCCTCATTAGGATAAATGAAATGATGCTTTGATTTCATAAGAAAAACTTTTCTTTCTACCAGTTTTAGAATTAATGTTTGTCTGTTGATTTGGACAAATATGGATTCATATAATAATCTCTTTTCTTTTCATGATTGGGCACCAGGAACACATTCTCCTTATTAGGACAAATGATATTGATGCTTTGGTTCCATAATAAAAATTCCTCTTTCTACCGTTTTTAGAATTAAAGTTCATCTTTCAATTGGGATAACATAGATTCATACAATAATATCCTTTCTTTTCATGATTGGGCACTACGAACACATTCTCCTCATAGGGATAAATGATATTGATGCTCTCGCTTTATAAGAAAAACTTCACCTCCCACCATTTTTTAGAATCAAAGTTCGTCTATGAATAGGGATAAATAGGGATTCACTTAATAATCTCCTTTTTTTCCTTTCTTTTTAAGATTGGGCACCACAAACACATTCTCCTCATTGGGATAAATGAATGGATGCTTTGGTTTCATAAGAAAAACTTATCTTTCTACCAGTTTTAGAATTAATGTTTGTTGTTGATTTGGACAAATACGAATTCACATAATAATCTCCTTTCTTTTCATGGTTTGGCAACATAAACATATTCTCCTTATTGGGATAAATGATATTGATGCTTTGGTTTCAGAAGAAAATTTTTTCTTTCTACCATTTTTAGAATTAAAGTTCACCTTTCAATTGGGATAAAAACGGATTCATACAATAATATCCTTTCTTTTCATGATTGGGCCTCACAAATTCATTTTCCTAATTGGAATAAATGAATTGATACTTTGGTTTTGTAAGAAAAGCTTTTCATTCTACCATTTTTAGAATTAATATTCATCTGTCGATTTGGACAAACATGAATTCACATAACAATCTTTTTTCTGTTCATGATTAGGCACCATAAACACATTCTCCTTATTGGGATAAATGATATGATGCTTTGGTTTCATAAGAAAAACTTCTCTTTCTACCATTTTTAGAACTAAAGTTTATCTTTCAATTGAGATAAACAGGATTCATATAATAATCTCCCTTTTTTCATGATTGAGCACCACAAATTCATTCTCTTTATTTAGATAAATGAATTGAAGCTTTGATTTCATAAGAAAAACTTCTCATCGAACCATTTTTTGAATTAATGTTTGTTCGTCGATTTACACAAACGTGGACTAACATAATAATCTCCTCTATTTTCATGATTAGAAACCATAAACACATTCTCCTCATTTGAATAAACATAGATTCACATAATAATCTCTTTTCTTTTCATTATTGGACACCATAAAAACATTCTCCTCATTGGGATAAATGATATTGATGCTTTGGTTTCAGAAGAAAAACTTCTCTTTCCACCATTTTAAAATTAATGTTCATCCTTCAACTGGGATAAACTTGGATTCATATAATAATCTCCTTTCTTTTCATGATTAGGCACCATAAATTCATTCTCCTCATTGGGATAAATGAATTTACGCTTTGGTTTCATAAGAAGAACTTCACTTCCCACCATTTTTAGAATCAAAGTTCATCTATCAATTAGGATAAACATTGATTCACGTAATAATCACTTTTGTTTTCATGATTAGGAACCACTAACACATTCTCCTCATTGGGATAAATGAATTGATGCTTTGGTTTCATAAGAAAAACTTTAGTTCCCTCTATTTTTTGGAATCAAAGTTTGTCTATCAATTAGGATAAACATGGATTCACATAATAATCTCTTTTGTTTTCATAATTAGGAACCACAAACACATTCTCCTCATTGGCATAAATGAATTGTTACTTTGGTTTCATAAGAAAAACTTCTCTTTCTACTAGTTTTAGAATTAATGTTTGTCCGTTGATTGGGACAAATGCGGATTCACATAATAATCTCCTTTCTTTTCATGATTGGGCGCCATAAACACATTCTCCTCATTAGGATAAATGATATTGATGCTTTGGTTTCAAAAGAAAAATTCCTCTTTCTATCGTTTTTAGAAATAAAGTTCGTCTTTCATTTGAGATAAACATGAATTCATACAATAATCTCCTTTCTTTTCATGATTGGGCACCATAAACACATTGTCCTCATAGAGACAAATGATATTGATGCTTTCACTTCATAAGAAAAACTTCACCTCCCACCATTTTTTAGAATCAAAGTTCGTCTATGAATAGGGATAAATACAGATTCACATAATAATCTCCTTTCTTTCCTTCCTTTTCAAGATTGGGCACCACAAGCACATTCTTCTCATAGGGATAAATGATATTGATGCTTTTGCTTCATAAGAAAAACTTCACTTCCCATCATATTTTGGAATCAAAGTTCATCTATCAATTTAGATAAACATAGATTTACGTAACAATCTCCTTTGTTTTCATGATTGGCCACCATAAACAAAATCTCCTTATTGGGATAAATGATATTGATGCTTTGATTTCATAAAAAAACCTCCCTTTCTACCATTTTAGAACTAAAGTTTATCTTTCAATTAGGATAACCACGCATTCATATAATAATCTCTTTTCTTTTCATGATTGAGCACCACAAATTCATTCTCCTAATTGGGATAATTGAATTGATGCTTTGGTTTCATAAGAAAAGCTTTTCATTCTACCTTTTTTAGAATTAATATTCGTCTGTCGATTTGGACAAATATAGATTCACATAATAATCTTTTTTCTGTTCATGGTTAGGCACCATAAATATATTCTCCTGATAGGGATAAATGATACTGACGCATTGGTTTCAAAAGAAAAACTTCTCTTTCTACCATTTTTAGAACTAAGGTTCATCTTTCAATTGGGATAAACATAGATTCATATAATAAGCTCTTTTCTTTTCATGATTGAGCACCACAAATTCATTCTCTTTATTTGGATAAATAAGTTAAAGCTTTGATTTCGTAAGAAAAGCTTCTCATCCAACCATTTTTTGAGTTAATGTTCGTTCGTTAATTTAGACAAACACGGACTAACATAATAATCTCCTTTCTGTTCATGATTAAGCACCATAAACACATTCTTCTTATTGGGATAAACACGGATTCACATCATAATCTCTTTTTTTTTCATTATTACGCACCATAAAAACATTATTCTCATTAGGATAAATGATATTGATGCTTTGGTTTCATAAGGAAAACTTTTCTTTCTACCATTTTAGAATTAATGTTCGTTTTTCAACTGGGATAAACTTAGATTCATATAATAATCTCCTTCCTTTTCATGATTAGGCACCACAAATTCATTCTCCTCATTGGGATAAATGAATTGACGACTTTGATTTCATAAAAAGAACTTCACTTCCCACCATTTTTTGGAATCAAAGTTCGTCTATCAATTAGGATAAACACAAATTCATGTAAAAATCTATTTTGTTTTCATGATTAGGAACCACTAACACATTCTCCTCATTAGGATAAATAAATTGATGCTTTCGTTTCATAAGAAAACTTTACTTTCCACCATTTTTTGGAATCAAAATTCATCTATCAATTAGGATAACCATGAATTCACGTAATAATCTCCTTTGTTTTTATGATTAGGAACCACAAACACATTTTCCTCATTAGGATAAATGAATTGATGCTTTGGTTTCATAAGAAAAATTTCTCCTTTTGCCAGTTTTAGAATTAATGTTTGTCCGTTGATTGGACAAATACGAATTCACATAATAATCTCCTTTTTTTTCATGATTGGGCACCATAAACACATTCTCCTTATTAGGATAAATGATATTGATGCTTTGGTTTCATAAGAAAAAATTTTCTTTCTACCGCTTTTAGAATTAACGTTCGTCTTTTAATTAGGATAAACACAGATTCATACAATAATGTCCTTTTTTTTCATGATTGGGCACCATAAATTCATTCTCCTTATTAGGACAAATGAATTGATGCTTTGGTTTCATAAGAAAACTTCCTTTTCTACCAGTTTTAGAATTAATGTTCGTCTGGTGATTTGGGCAAATATGAATTCACATAATAATCTCCTTTCTTTTCATGATTGGGCACCATAAACACATTCTACTCATTAGGATAAATGATATTAATGCTTTGGTTTCATGAGAAAAACTTCTCTTTCTACCGTTTTTAGAATTAAAGTTCATTTTTCAATTAGGATAAACGTGGATTCATATAATAATCTCCTTTTTTTCATTATTGAGCACCACAAATTCATTCTTTTTTATTTGGATAAATGAATTAAAGCTTTGATTTCATAAGAAAAGCTTCCCATCCTATCATTTTTTGAATTAATGTTCCTTCGTCGATTTAGACAAACACAGATTAACATAATAATCTCCTTTCTTTTCATTATTAGGCACCATAAACACATTTTCCTTATTAGGATAAACACATATTCACATAAGAATCTCCTTTCTTTTCATTATTGGGCACCATAAAAACATTCTCCTTATTGGGATAAATGATATTGATGCTTTTGTTTCATAAGAAAACTTCTCTTTCTGCCATTTTAGAATTAATGTTCATCTTTCAACTAGGATAAACTTGGATTCATATAATAATCTCCTTTCTTTTCATGATTGGGCACCACAATTTCATTCTCCTTATTAGGAGAAATTAATTGATGCTTTGGTTTCATAAGAAGAACTTCACTTCCCACTATTTTTTGAATCAAAGTTTATCTATCAATTAAGATAAATATAGATTCATGTAATAATCTTTTTTGTTTTCATGGTTAGGAACCACTAACACATTCTCCTCATTAGGATAAATGAATTAATGCTTCGGTTTCATAAGAAAAACTTCACTTCCCACCAATTTTTGGAATCAAAGTTCGTCTATCAATTGGGATAAACATGGATTCACCTAATAATCTCCTTTGTTTTCATGATTAGGAACCATAAACGTATTCTCCTCATTGGGAGAAATGAATTGATGCTTTGGTTTCACAAGAAAAACTTCTCTTTCTACCAGTTTTAGAATTAATGTTTATCCGTTGATTTGGACAAATACAGATTCACATAATAATCTCCTTTCTTTTTATGATTGGGCACCATATACAAATTCTTCTCACTGGGATAAATGATATTGATGCTTTAGTTTCATAAGAAATTTTTTTTTCTACCATTTTTAGAATTAAAGTTCATCTTTCAATTGTGATAAACACAAATTCATGCAATAATCTCTTTTCTTTTCATTATTTGGCACCATAAATTCATTCTCCTCATTGGGAGAATGAATTAATGCTTTGGTTTCATAAGAAAAACTTCATCTCCCACTAGTTTTTAGAATCAAAGTTTGTCTATGAATAGGGATAAACACTGATTCACATAATATTCTCCTTTTTTTTTTTCAAAATTGGTAACCACAAACACATTTTCCTCGTAGGGATGAATGATATTGATGCTTTCGCTTCATAAGAAAAACCTCACTCCCCACCGCCTTTTGGAACCAAAGTTCATCCATCAATTAGGATAAACACAGATTCATGTAATAATCTCCTTTGTTTTTATGATTGGCCACCATAAACAAATTCTCCTCATTGGGATAAATGATATTGATGCTTTGATTTCGTAAGAAAAACTTCTCTTTCTACCATCTTAGAATTAAAGTTCATCTTTCAATTGGTATAACTATGGATTCATATAATAATATCTTTTCTTTTCATGATTGGGCACCACAAATTCATTCTCCTAATTAGGATAAATGAATTGATGCTTTGGTTTCGTAAGAAAAGCTTTTCTTTCTACCATTTTTATAATTAATGTTCATCCGTCGATTTGGACAAACATGGATTCACATAATAATCTCATTTCTTTTCATGATTAGGCACCATAAACACATTCTTCTTATTGGGATAAATGATATTGATGCTTTGGTTTCATAAGAAAAACTTCTCTTTCTACTATTTTTAGAACTAAAGTTCATTTTTTAATTGGGATAAGCACGGATTCATATAATAATCTCTTTTCTTTTCATGATTGAGCAACACAAATTCCATCTCTTTATTGGGATAAATGAATTGAAGCTTTGGTTTCACAAGAAAAGCTTCTCATTCTACCATTTTTTGAATTAATGTTTATTCGTTGATTTAGACAAACATGGATCAACATAATAATCTCCATTCTTTTCATGATTAGGCACCATAAACACATTCTCTTTTTTGGGATAAATACAGATTCACATAATAATCTCCTTTTTTTTTCATTATTGGGCACCATAAACATATTCTCCTCATTGGGATAAATGATATTGATGCTTTGGTTTCATGACATAAACTTCTCTTTTTACAATTTTAGAATTAATGTTCGTCTTTCAATTAGGATAAACTTGGATTCATTTAACAATCTCCTATCTTTTCATGATTGGGCATCACAAATTAATTCTCCTTACTCGGATAAATGAATTGACACTTTAGTTTCATAAGAAAAGCTTCACTTTCTACCTTTTTCTGAATCAAAGTTCATCTATTAATTGGGATAAACATAGATTCACATAATAATCTCCTTTGTTTTCATGATTAGGAACCACAAACACATTTTCCTCATTGGGATAAATGAATTCATGATTGGTTTCATAAGAAAAACTTCACTTCCCACCATTTTTCGAAATCAAAGTTCATCTATCAATTGGGATAAACATGGATTCACATAATAATCTCCTTTGTTTTCATGATTAGGAACCACAAACATATTCTCCTTATTGGGATAAATGAATAGATACTTTAGTTTCATAAGAATAACTTCTTTTTCTACCAGTTTTAGAGTTAACGTTTCTCCGTTGATTTGGACAAATATAGATTCACATAATAATCTCCTTTCTTTTCATGATTAGGCACCATAAACACATTCTCCTCATTAGGTAAATGATATTGACGCTTTTGTTTTATAAGAAAAATTTATCTTTCTTCCATTTTTAAAATTAAAGTTCATTTTTTAATTGGGATAAACACAGATTCATACAACAATCTCCTTTCTTTTCATGATTTGGCACCACAATTTCATTCTCCTTATTGGGAAAAATAAATTGATGCTTTGGTTTCATAAGAAAAACTTCACCTCCCACCATTTTTTAGAATCAAAGTTCATCTATGAATAGGGATAAATACGGATTCACATAATAATGTCCTTTCTTTTCAAGATTGGACACTACAAACACATTTTCCTCATAGGGATAAATTATATTAATGTGTTTGCTTCATAAGAAAAACTTCACTTCCCACCATTTTTTGGAATCATAGTTCGTCCATCAATTGGGATAAACACGGACTCAGGTAATATCTCCTTTGTTTTCATGATTGGCCACCATAAACAAATTCTCCTAATTGGGATAAATGATATTGATGTTTTGATTTCATAGGAAAAACTTCGCTTTCTACCAGTTTTAGAATTAATGTTTGTCCATTGATTTGGACAAATATGGATTCACATAATAATCTCCTTTCTTTTCATGATCGGGTACCATAAGTATATTCTCCTCGTTGGGATAAATGATATTGATGCTTTGGTTTCAGAAGAAAAATTTCTCTTTTCACCATTTTTAAAATTAAAGTTTGTCTTTCAATTAGGATAAACATAGATTCATGCAATCATTTCCTTTTTTTTTATGATTGGGCACTACAATTTCATTCTCGTCATTGGGAAAAATGAATTAATGCTTTGGTTTCATAAGAAAGACTTCACCTCCCACTATTTTTTAGAATCAAAGTTCATCTATGAATAAGGATAAACATAGATTCACATAATAATCTCATTTCTTTTCAAGATTGGGCACCGCAAACACATTCTCCTCATAGGGATAAATGATATTGATGCTTTCGCTTAACAAGAAAAACTTCACTTCTGACCATTTTTTAGAATCAAAGTTCATCTATCAATTAAGATAAATACGGATTCACGTAATAATATCTTTTTTTAATGATTGGCCATCATAAACAAGTTCTCTTTTTTAGGATAAATGATATTGATACTTCAATTTCATAAGAAAAACTTCTCTTTCTACCATTTTAGAATTAATGTTCATTTTTCAATTGGGATAACTACAGATTCATATAATAATCTCTTTTTTTTCATGATTAGGCACCATAAATTCATTCTCCTAATTGGGATAAATGAATTGATGTTTTGGTTTCATAAGAAAAGCTTCTCATTCTACCATTTTTAAAATTAATGTTCGTCCGTCGATTTGGACAAACATGGATTCGCATAATAATCTCCTTTTTTTTCATGATTAGGCACCATAAACACATTCTCCTTATTGGGATAAATGGTATTGATGCTTTGGCTTCATAAGAAAAACTTCTCTTTCTACCATTTTTAGAACTAAAGTTAATCCTTCAATTAGGATAAATACAGATTCATATAATAATCTCCTTCCTTTTCATGATTGAGCAGCATAAATTCATTCTCTTTATTGGGTAAATGAATTGAAGCTTTAGTTTCATAAGAAAAGCTTCTCATTCTACCATTTTTTGAATTAATGTTCATTCGTCGATTTAGACAAACGCGGATTAACATAATAATCTCCATTATTTTCATGATTAGGCACCATAAACACATTCTCCTTATTGGGATAAATACGGATTCATATAATAATCTTTTTTCTTTTCATTATTGGGCACCATAAACACATTCTCCTCATTGAGATAAATGATATTGATGCTCTGGTTTCATAAGAAGAACTTTTCTTTCTACTATTTTAGAATTAATGTTCATCTTTCAACTGGGATAAACTTGGATTCATATAATAATCTCCATTCTTTTCATGATTGGGCACCCTAAATTCATTCTCCTCACTCGGATAAATGAATTGATGCTTTGGTTTCAAGAAAAACTTCACTTCCCACCATTTTTGGGAATCAAAGTTCGTCTATCAATTGGGATAAACATGGATTCACGTAATAATCTCTTTTGTTTTCATGATTAGGAACCACAAACACATTCTTTTCATTGGGATAAATGAATTGGTGTTTTTGTTTCATAAGAAAAACTTCACTTCACACTATTTTTAGGAATCAAAGTTCGTCTATCAATTTGGATAAGCATGGATTCACGTAATAATCTTATTTGTTTTCATGAATAGGAGCCACAAACACATTCTTCTCATTGGGATAAATGAGTTGATGCTTTGGTTTCATAAGAAAAACTTCTCTTTCTACTAGTTTTGGAATTAACATTTGTCCTTTGATTTGGAGAAATATGGATTCACATAATAATCTCTTTTTTTTTTCATGATTGGGCACCATAAACATATTATTTCATTGGGATAAATGATATTGATGCTTTGGTTTTATAAGAAAAATTTCTCTTTTTATCATTTTTAGAAATAAAGTTCGTCTTTCAATTGGGATAAACACGGATTCATACAATAATCTCCTTTCTTTTCATGATTGGGCACCATAAATTCATTCTCCTCACTGGGTGAAATGAATTAATGCTTTGGTTTCAATAGAAAACCTTCACCTCCCACCATTTTTAGAATCAAAGCTCGTCTATGAATAAGGATAAACACGGATTCACATAATAATCTCCTTTGCTTTCAAGATTGGGCACCACAAATATATTCTCCTCATTGGGATAAATGATATTGATGTTTTGGCTTCGTAAGAAAAACCTCACTTTCCACCATTTTTGGGAATCAAAGTTCATCTATTATTTAGGATAAACACGGATTCACGTAATAATCTCCTTTATTTTCATGATTGGGCACCACGAATTCATTCTCCTAATTGGGATAAATAAATTGATGTTTTAGTTTTGTAAGGAAAGCTTCTCATTCTACCATTTTTAGAATTAATGTTCGTCTGTCGATTTGGACAAACATGAATTCACATAATAATCTCCTTTCTTTTCATGATTAGGCAACATAAACACATTCTACTTATTGGGATAAATGATAGTGATGCTTTGGTTCCATAGGAAAAACTTCTCTTTCTACCATTTTTAGAACAAATGTTCATCTTTCAATTAGGATAAACGTGGATTCATGTAATAATCTCTATTCTTTTCATGATTGAGCACCGAAAATTCATGCTTCGTATTGGGATAAATGAATTGAAGCTTTGGTTTCGTAAGAAAAGCTTCTCATTTTACCATTTTTAGAATTAATGTTAGTTAGTTGATTTAGACAAACGCTAATTAACATAATAATCTTATTTTTTTCATGATTAGGCACCATAAACATATTCTTCTTATTAGGATAAATACAGATTCATATAATAATTTCCTTTCTTTTCATTAATGGGCACCATAAACACATTCTCCTCATTGGGATAAATGATATTGATGCTTTGGTTTCAAAAGAAAGACTTATCTTCTTACCATGTTAGAATTAACGTTCATCTTTCAACTAGCATAAACTTGGATTCATACAGTAATCTCCTTTCTTTTCATGATTGGGTACGATAAATTTATTCTCCTTATTAGGATAAATGAATTGATGCTTTAGTTTCATAAGAAAAACTTCACTTCCCATAACTTTTTAGAATCAAAGTTCATTTATCAATTGGGATAAACCCGGATTCATGTAATAATCTTTGTTGTTTTCATGATTATTAACCACAAACACATTCTTCTCAGTAAGATCAATGATAGTGATGCTTTGGTTTCATAAGAAAGACTTCTCTTTCTACCATTCTTAGATTTTAAGTTCGTCATTCAATTGGGATAAACGCAGTTTTAGATAATGATCTCTTTCTTTTAATGATTGGGCACCACAAATTCGTTCTCCTTATTAGGATAAATGAATTTATGCCTTGGTGTCAAAAGAAAAACTTCACTTCCACCCATTTTTTAGAACCAACGTTCATCTATCAATAGAGATAAACATGGATTCACCTAATAATCTCCTTTGTTTTCATGATTAAGAACCATAAACACATTCTCCTCATTGGGATGAATGATACTGATGCTTTGCTTTCATAAGAAAAACTTCTTCTTCTACCATTTTTAGAATTAATGTTCGTTTTTCAATTGGGATAAACATGAATTCACATGATAATCTCCTTTCTTTTAATGATTGGGCACCACAAATTCATTCTCCTCATTGGGATAAATGAATTGATGCTTTGGTTTCATAAGAAAAACTTCACTTCCCAATATTTTTTGAAATCAAAGTTTGTCTATCAATTGGGATAAACATGGATTCCTGTAATTATCTCCTTTGCTTTCATGATTAAGAACCACAAACATATTCTCCTCATTGGGATAAATGATATTGATGGTTTGGTTTCATAAAAAAAAATTCTATTTCTATCAGTTTTTGAATTAAAGTTTAATTTTCAATTGCGACAAACATGGATTCACATAATGGTGGGGCACCATAAATTCGTTCTTCTCATTGGGATAAATGAATTAATGCTTTGGTTTCATAAGAAAAACGTCACTTCCTACCGTTTTTTGGAATCAAAGTTTGTCTTGGGATAAACACAGATTCATGTAAAAATACCTTTGCTTTCATGATTAAGAGCCATAAACACATTCGCTTTATTGGGGTAAATGATATTGATGCTTTGGTTTCATAAGAAAAACTTCTCTTTCTACCACCTTTAGAATTAATGTTCGTTCATCGATTTGGACAAACACAGATTCACATAATAATCTCCTTTCTTTTCATAATTGAGCACCATAAACACTTTCTCTTCATTGGATAACTGATATTGAAGCTTTGGTTTCATGACAAAAACTTCTTTTTCTACCATTTTAGAGTTAATGTTCATCTTTCAACTGGGATAAACCTGGTTTCATATAATAATCTCTTTTCTTTTCATGATTGGGCACCGTAAATTCATTCTTCTCATTGGGATAAATGGATTGATGTTTTGGTTTCGTAAGAAAAGCTTCTCATTCTACCTTTTTTAGAATTAATGTTCGTGGTTGATTTGGATAAATTCGGATTCGCATAATAGTCTCCTTCATTTTCATGATTAGGCACCATAAACACATTCTCCTTATTGGGATAAATGATATTAATGCTTTGGTTTCATAAGGAAAACTTCTTTTTCTTCCATTTTTAGAATTAAAGTTCGTTTATCAATTAAGAAAAACAAGGATTTGCATAATAATCTCCTCGTTTTCATGATTAGAAACCATAAACACATTAATTTCATTGGGATAAATGATATTGATGCTTTGGTTTCATAAGAAAAACTTCTCTTTCTACCACTTTTAGAATTAATGTTTGTTCGTCGATTTCGACGAACAAGGATTCACATAATAATCTTCATTCTTTTCATGATTGGGTACTATAAATACATTCTTCTCATTGGGTTAAATGATATTGAAGCTTTGGTTTCATAAGAAAGCCTTCTTTTTCTACCATTTTAGAATTAAAGTCATATTTAAATTGGGATAAACATAGATTCATATAATAATCTCTTTTCTTTTTATGATTGGACACCATATAGTCATTATCCTCATTGGGATAAATGAATTAATGCTTTGGCTTTGTAAAAAAAGCATTTCATTCTACCATTTTTAAAACTAATATTCGTCTGATAATTTGGACAAACATGGATTCACATAATAATCTCCTTCCTTTTCATGATTAGGCACCATAAACACAATCTCCTTATTAGGATAAATGATAATGATGCTTTGGTTTCATAAGAAAAACTTCTCTTTCTACAATTTTTCAAATTCAAGTTCATTTTTCAATTGGGATAAACATGGATTAACGTAATAATCTCCTTTGCTTTCATGATTAGGAACCACAAACACATTTTTCTCGTTAGGATAAATGAATTGATGCATTGGTTTTTTAAGAAAAACTCCAATTCCCACCATTTTTTGGAATCGAAGTTTATCTATCAATCAGGATAAATATTGATTCACATAATAATCTCCTTTGTTTTCATCATTAGGAACCACAAACGCATTCTCTTCATTGGGATAAATGAATTGGTGCTTTGGTTTCATAAGAAAAACTTCTCTTTCTATCAGTTTTAGAATTAATGTTCATCTGTTGATTTGGACCTGTACGTATTCACATAATAATCTCCTTTCTTTTCATGATTGGGCACCATAAATGCATTTTTTTCATTGGGATAAATAATTTTGATCTTTGGTTTCAAAAGTAAAATTTCTTTTTCTACTAATTTTAGAATTAAAGTTCATCTTTCAATTAGGATAAATATGGATTCATACAATAATCTTTTTCTTTTGATGATTAGGCACCACAAATTCATTCTTCTCTTGGGATAAATGAATTGATGCTTTGGTAAAAACTTTACTTCCCACCATTTTTTAGAATCAAAGTTTGTCTATGAGTTGGGATAAACACGAATTCACATAATAATCTCCTTTCGTTTCAAGATTGGGCACCACAAACACATTCTCCTTATAAGGATAAATGATATTCATGCTTTCGCGTCGTATGAAAAACTTCACTTCCCACCATTGTTTGGAATCAAAGTTCGTCTATTAATTAGGATAAACATGGATTTACATAATAATCTCCTTTGTTTTCATGATTGGCCACCAAAAACAAATTCTCACCATTGGAATAAATAATATTGATGCTTTGATGTCATAAGAAAAACTTCTCTTTCTACTATTTTAGAATTAAAGTTCATCTTTCGATTGGGATAACCATGGAATCTCTTTTTTTTTTATAATTGGGCACCACAAATTCATTTTCCTCATTGGGATAAATGAATTGATGCTTTGGTTTCATAAGAAAAGCTTTTCATTCTACCACTTTTAGAATTAATGTTTGTCTGTCGATTTAAACAAACACAGATTCACATAATAATCTCCTTTCTTTTCATGATTAGGCTCTATGAACACATTCACCTTATTAGGATAAATGATATTGATGCTTTGGTTTCATAAGAAAAACTTCTCTTTCTACCATTTTAGAACTAAAATTCATCCTTCAATTAGGAAAAACACAGATTGCTATTATAATCTTTTTTCTTTTCAAGATTGGGCACCATAAATTCATTGTCCTCATTGGGATAAATGAATTGGTGCTTTGGTTTCGTAAAAAAAGCTTCTCATTCTACCATTTTTAAAATTAATGCTCGTTCGTCGATTTAGACCAACACGGTTAACATAATAATTGCCTTTCTTTTCTTGATTAGGCACCATAAACACATTCTCCTTACCGGGATAAATGATATTGATGCTTTGGTTTCATAAGAAAAACTTCTCTTTCTACCATTTTTAGGATTAAAGTTCATTTTTCAATTGGGATAAACACAGATTCACATGATAATCTCTTTTCTTTTAATGATTGGGCACCACTAATTCATTTTCCTTATTAGGATAAATGAATTGATGGTTTGGTTTCATAAGAAAAACTTCAGTTCCAACCATGTTTTGGAATCAGAATTCGTCTATCAATTTGGATAAACACGGATTAACATAATAATCTCTTTTGTTTTCATGATTAGGAACCACAAACACATTCTCCTCATTGGGATAAATGAATTGATGCTTTGGTTTCATAAGAAAAACTCCACTTCCCACCATTTTTTGGAATCAAAGTTCATCTATCAATTAGGATAAATATTGATTCAAGTAATAATCTCCTTTGTTTTCATCATTAGGAACCACAAACACATTCTCTTCATTGGGATAAATAATTTAATGCTTTGGTTTCATAAGAAAAGCTTCTCTTTCTATCAGTTTTAGAATTAATGTTCATCCATTGATTTAGACCTATGCGGATTCACATAACAATCTCCTCTCTTTTCATGATTGGGCACCATAAACGCATTCCTCTCATTGGGATGAATAATATTGATCTTTGGTTTCATTAGCAAAATTTCTCTCTCTACAGTTTTTAGAATTAAAGTTTGTCTTTCAATTAGGATAAACACGGATTCATACAATAATATCATTTCTTTTCATGATTAGGCATCATAAATTCATTCTCCACTTTGGGATAAATGAATTGATGCTTTGGTTTAATAAGAAAAACTTCACTTCCTTCCATTTTTTAGAATCAAAGTTTGTCTATGAATTGGGATAAACACAGATTCACATAATAATCTCCTTTCGTTTCAAGATTGGGCACCACAAACACATTCTCCTCATAGGCATAAATGATATTGGTGCTTTCGCCTCATATAAAAAACTTCACTTCCCACCAATGTTTGGAATCAAAGTTCATCTGTTAATTAGGATAAACACGGATTCACGTAATAATCTCCTTTATTTTCATGATTGGCCACCAAAAATAAATTCTCCCCATTGGGATAAATAATATTGATGCTTTGATGTCATAAGAAAAACTTCTTTTTCTACTATTTTAGGATTAAAGTTCATCTTTCAATTGGGATAACCATGGATTCAAATAATAATCTCTTTTTTTTTTCATGATTGGGCACCACAAATTCATTCTTCTCATTAGGATAAATGAATTGATGCTTTGGTTTCGGAAGACAAGCTTCTCATTCTATCATTTTTAGAATTAATGTTTGTCTGTCGATTTGAACAAAAATGGATTCACATAATAATCTCCTTTCTTTTCACGATTAGGCTCTATGAACATATTCTCCTTATTAGGATAAATGATATTGATGCTTTGGTTTCATAAGAAAAACTTCTCTTTCTACCATTTTTACAACTAAAATTCATCTTGCAATTGGGATAAACACAATTGCTATAATAATTTCCTTTCTTTTCAAGATTGGGCACCACAAATTCATTGTCCTCATTGGGATAAATGAATTTGTGCTTTGGTTTCGTAAGAAAAACTTCTCATTCTACCATTTTTAGAATTAATGCTCGTTCGTCAATTTAGACAAACATGGTTAACGTAATAATCGCCTTTCTTTTCTTCATTAGGCACCATAAACACATTCTCCTTATTGGGATAAATGATATTGATGTTTTGATTTAATAAGAAAAATTTATATTTCTACCATTTTAAGAATTAAAGTTCAATTTTCAATTGGGATAAACATTGATTCACATAATAATCTCCTTTCTTATAATGATTCGGCATCACAAATTCATTCTCCTCATTGGGATAAATGAATTGATGGTTTGGTTTCATAAGAAAGAATTCACTTCCCACCAATTTTTGGAATCAAAGTTCATTTATTAATTGGGATAAACACAGATTCACATAATATGCTCTTTTGTTTTCATGATTAGGAACCACAAACACATT
Organism: Adansonia madagascariensis; assembly: GCA_038381835.1. NCBI lineage: Eukaryota > Viridiplantae > Streptophyta > Magnoliopsida > Malvales > Malvaceae > Adansonia > Adansonia madagascariensis. The sequence continues at coordinate 18,742 of JBBYHL010476531.1, read as the reverse complement.
CTCCTCATTAGGATAAATGAATTGATGCTTTAGTTTCATAAGAAAAACTTCACTTCCCATTTTTTTTTAGAATCAAAGTTCATCTATCAGTTGTGATAAACACAGATTCATATAATAATCTCCTTTGCTTTCATGATTGGCCACTATAAACAAATTCTCCTCATTAGGATAAGTGATATTGATGCTTTGATTTCATAAGAAAAATTTCTCTTTCTACTATTTTAGAATTAAAGTTCATCTTCCAATTTGGATAACCACGGATTCATATAATAATCTCCTTTCTTTTCATGATTGGTCACCACAAATTCATTCTCCTTATTAGGATAAATGAATTAATGCTTTGGTTTCATAAGAAAAGCTACTCATTTTACCATTTTTAGAATTAATGTTCATCTGTTGATTTGGACAAACACGGATTCATATAATAATCTCCATTTTTTTCATGATTAGGCACCATAAACACATTCCTTTTATTGGGATAAATGATATTGATGCTTTGGTTTCATAAGAAAAACTTCTCTTTCTACCATTTTTAGAACTAAAATTCATCTTTCAATTAAGATAAACACAGATTCATATAATAATCTCCTTTCGTTACCACAAATTCATTTTCTTTAATGGGATAAATAAATTGAAGTTTTGGTTTCGTAAGAAAAGCTTCTCATTCTACCCTTTTTAGAATTAATGTTCGCTCATCGATTTAGACAAACATAGATTAACATAATAATCTCTTTTTTTCATTATTAGGCACTATAAACATATTTTCCTTACCGGGATAAATACAAATTCATATAATAATCTCTTTTCTTTTCATTATTGGCCACCAGAAACACATTGTCCTCATTGGGATAAATGATGATGCTTTGGTTTCATAAGAAAAACTTCATTTTCTACCATTTTAGAATTAATGTTCATCTTTAAACTGGGATAAACTTGGATTCATATAATAATCTACCTTCTTTTCATGATTGGGCACCATAAATTCATTCTCCTTATTGGGATAAATGAATTGATGGTTTTGTTACATAAGAAAAATTTCACTTACCACCAATTTTTTAGAATCAAAGTTCATCTATCAATTAGGATAAACACAGATTCACGTAATAATATCTATTGTTTTCATGATTATGAACCATAAACACATTTGCCTCATTGAGGTAAGTGATATTTATGCTATGGTTTCATAAGAAAGACTTTTTTTCTACCATTTTTAGAATTAAAGTTTGTTTTTCAAATGGAAAAGACACGGATTCACATAATAATATACTTTTTTTTTAATGATTGGCACCATAAATTCATTCTCCTAATTAGGATAAATGAATTAATGCTTTGGTTTCATAAGGAAAACTTCACTTCCCACCATTTTTTCGAATCAAAGTTCATCTATCAATTGGGATAAACATGGATTCATGTAGTAATCTCCTTTGCTTGCGTGATTAGGAACCACAAACACATTCTTCTCATTGGATTAGATGATATTGATGCTTTGGTTTCATAAGAAAAACTTCTCTTTCTACCATTTTTAGAATTAAAGTTTGTTTTTCAATTGGGATAAAAACGGGTTCACATAATAATCTCTTTTGTTTTTATGATTATGAACCGCAAACACATTCTCCTTATTGGGATAGATGAATTGATGCTTTGGTTTCATAAGAAAAACCTCTCTTTCTATCAGCTTTAGAATTAATATTTATCCGTTGGTTTGGACAAATACGGATTCATGTAATAATCTCTTTTTTTTTCATGAGTAGGCACCATAAAGACATTCTTCTCATTAGGATAAATGATATTGATGCTTTGGTTCCATAAGAAAAATTACTCTTTCTACCATTTTTAGAATTAAAGTTCGTCATTCAATTGGTATAAATATGGATTCATACAACAATCCTCTTTCTATTTATGATTGGGCACCATAAATTCATTTTCCTCATTAGGATAAATGAATTGATGCTTTGGACCTCCCACCCTTTTTTAGAATCAAAGTTCATCTATGAATAGGAATAAACACGAATTCAAATAATAATCTCCTTTTTTTTCAAGATTGGGCACCATAAACACATTCTCCTCATAGGGATAAATGATATTGATGCTTTCTCTTCATAAAAAAAACTTCATTTCCCATCATTTTTGGAATCAAAGTTCATATATCAGTTGGGATAGACACGGATTCACGTAATAATCTCTTTCATTTTCATGATTGGCACCATAAATTCATTCTTCTCATCAGGATAAATGAATTGATGCTTTGGTTTTGTAAGAAAAGTTTCTTATTCTACCATTTTTAGAATTAATGTTCGTCCGTCGATTTAGACAAACATGGATTCACATAATAATCTCCTTTCTTATCATGATTAGGCACTATAAACACATTCCCTTTATTGGGATAAATGATATTGATGCTCTAGTTTCATAAGAGAAACTTCTCTTTCTACCATTTTTAGAACTAAAGTTCATCTTTCAATGGGGATAAACACGGATTCATATAATAATCTCTTTATTTTAAAGATTGAGCACCATAAATTCATTTTCCTTATTGCGATAAATGAATTGAATCTTTGGTTTCATAAGAAAAGCTTCCCATTCTACCATTTTTAGAATTAATGTTTGTTCGCCGATTTAGATGAACATAGATTAACATAATAATCACCTTTCTTTTCATGATTAGGCACCACAAACATATTCTCCTTATTAGGATAAAATACGGATTTACATAATTATCTCCTTTCTTTTCATTATTGGGCACCATAAACACGTTCTCATCATTGGGACAAATGATATTGATGCTTTGGTTTCATAAGAAAAACTTCTTTTTCTACTATTTTAGAATTAATGTTCATCTTTCAACTGGGATAAACATAGATTCATATAATAATCTCTTTGTTTTTCATGATTAGGCACCATAAATTCATTCTCCTTATTTTAGATAAATGAATTGATAGTTTCGTTTCATAAGAAAAATTTCACTTCCCACCATTTTTTAGAATCAAAGTTTGTCTATTAATTGGGATAAACATGGATTCACGCAATAATCTCTATTGTTTTCATGATAATGAAACACAAATACGTTCTCTTCATTGAGATAAATGATATTGATGCTTTGGTTTCATAAGAAAGACTTCTCTTTCTACCACTTTTAGAATTTAAGTTCATCATTCAATTGGGATAAACATGGTTTTCAGATAATAATCTCCTTTCTTTTAATGATTGGGCACCACAAATTCATTCTCCTCATTGGGATAACTAAATTTATGCTTTAGTTTCAAAAAAAAAACTTCACTTCCCACCATTTTTTAGAATCAAAGTTCATCTATCAATTTGGATAAACACGGATTCACGTAATAATCCCCTTTGTTTTCATGATTAGGGACCATAAAAAAATCTCCTTATTAGGATAAACAATATTGATGCTTTGGTTTCATATGAAAAACTTCTCCTGCTACCATTTTTAGAATTAAAGTTCGTTCTTCAATTGGGATAAACATGAATTCACATAATAATCACCTTTCTTTTAATGATTGGACACCAAAAATTCATTCTCCTAATTGGGATAAATGAATTGATGCTTTGGTTTCATAAGAAGAACTTCACTTCCTACCATTTTTGGAATCAAAGTTTGTCTACAAATTAGGATAAACATGGATTCACGTAATAATCTCTTTTGCTTTACTGATTAGAACCACAAACACATTCTCCTCATTGGGGTAAATGATATTGATGCTTTGATTTCATACAAAAAATTTCTCTTTCTATCATTTTTAGAATTAAAGTTCGTTTTTCAATTGGGCTAAACACGGATTCACATAATAATCTCCTTTCTTTTAATGATTGGGCACCACAAATTCATTCTCCTCATTGGGATAAATAAATTGAGGCTTTGGTTTCATAAGAAAAACTTCTCTTCCCACCACTTTTTGGAAACAAAGTTCATCAATCAAATGGGATAAACACAGATTCACATAATAATCTCCTTTGCATTCATGACAAGGAACCATAAACACATTCTCCTCATTGGGATAAATGAATTGATGCTTAGGTTTCTTAAGAAAAACTTCACTTGTCGCCACCTTTTATAATCAAAGTTTGTCTATCAATTGGGATAAACACAGATTCACGTAATAATCTTTTTTTTTCGTGATTAGGCAACACAAGCACATTTTTCTCATTGGGATAAACGATATTGATGCTTTGGTTTCATAAGAAAAACTTCTCTTTCTACTAGTTTTAAAATTAAATTTCATTTTTCAATTGGAGTAAACATGGATTCACATAATAATCTTTTTTTTAATGATTGGGCACCACAAATTCATTCTCCTCCTTGGGATAAATGAATTTATGCTTTCGTTTCTTAAGAAAAACCTCACTTCCCACCATTTTTTAGAATCAAATTTTATCTATCAATTGGGGTAAACACGGATTCACATAATAATCTCTTTTATTTTCATGATTAGGAACCATAAACATATTCTCCTCATTAGGATAAATGATATTGATCCTTTGGTTTCATAAGAAAAACTTCTCTTTTTGCAATTTTTAGAATTAAAGTTTGTTTTTCAATTTGAATGAACACGGATTCATATAACAATCTCTTTTCCTTTAGTGATTGGGCACCACAAATTCATTCTCCTCATTGAAATAAATGAATTGATGCTTTGGTTTCACAAGAAAAACTTCACTTTCTACATAGAATTAAAGATCGTTTTTCAATTGGGATAAACATGGTTTCACATAATAATCTAGTTTCTTTTCATTATTGGGCACCATAAACACATTCTCCACATTGGGACAAATGATATTGGTGCTTTGGTTTCATAAGAAAAACTTCACTTCCCACCAATTTTTAGAATCAAAGTTCGTCTATCAATTGGGGTAAACATGGATTCACATAATAATCTCTGCTGTTTTCATTATTATGAACCACAAACACATTCCCTTCATTAGGATAAATGATATTGATGCTTTAGTTTCATAAGAAAAATTTCTCTTTCTGCCATTTTTAGGATTTAAGTTCGTCATTCAATTAGATAAACACAGTTTCAGATAATGATCTCCATTCCTTTAATGATCGGGCACCACAAATTCATTCTCTTTATTGGGATAAATGAATTTATGTTTTGGTTTCAAAAGAAAAACTTCACTTCCCACCATTTTTTAGAATCAAAATTTGTCTATCAATTGGGAGAAACACGGATTCACGTAATAATCTCCTTTGTTTTCATGATTAGGAACCATAAGCACATTCTACTCATTGGGATAAATGATATTGATGCTTTGGTTTCATAAGAAAAGCTTCTCTTTCTACCATTTTTCGAATTTAAGTTTGTATTCAATTGGGGTAAACACAGTTTTAGGTAATGATCTCCTTTCTTTTAATGATTGGGCACTATAAATTCATTCTCCTCTTTGAGATAAATGAATTTATGCTTTGGTTTCAAAAGAAAAACTTCACTTCCCACCATTTTTAGAATCAAAGTTTGTCTATTAATTGGGATAAACATGGATTCAAGTAATAATCTCATTTGTTTTCATGATTAGGAACCATAAACACATCCTCCTCATTGGGATAAATGATATTAATGCTTTGGTTTCATAAGGGAAGCTTCTCTTTCTGTCATTTTTTGAATTTAAGTTCATCATTCAATTGGGATAAACATGGTTTCAGATAATGATCTCCTTTCTTTTAATGATTGGGCACTATAAATTAATTCTCCTTATTGGGATAAATGAATTTATGCTTTGGTTTCAAAAGAAAAACTTCACTTCCTACTATTTTTAGAATCAAAGTTCGTCTATCAATTGGGATAAACATGGATTCACGTAATAATCTCTTTTGTTTTCATAATTAGGAACAATAAACACATTCTCCTCATTGGGATAAATGATATTGATGCTTTGGCTTCATAAGGAAAGCTTCTCTTTATGCTATTTTTTGAATTGAAGTTCATCATTCAATTGGGATAAACACGGTTTCAGATACTGATCTCCTTTCTTTTAATGATTGGGCACTAAAAATTCATTCCCTTCATTAGGATAAATGAATTTATGCTTTGGTTCCAAAAGAAAAACATCACTTCCCACCATTTTTAGAATCAAAGTTTATCTATCAATTGGGATAAACATGGATTCATGTAATAATCTTTTTTGTTTTCATGATTAGGAACCATAAACACATTTTCCTCATTGGGATAAGTGATATTGATGCCTTGGTTTCGTAAGGAAACCTTCTTTTCTACCATTTTTAGAATTAATGTTCATTTTTAATTGGAATAAACATGGATTCACATAATAATCTCCTTTCTTTTAATGATTAGGCACCATAAATTCATTCTTCTCATTGGGATAAAAGAATTGATGCTTTGGTTTCATAAGAAAAACTTCACCTCCCACCATTTTTTATAATCAAAGTTCATCTATCAATTGGGATAAACATTGATTCACATAATAATCTCTTTTTTTTCATGATTAGGCACCACAAAGACATTCGCCTCATTGGGATAAATGCTATTGATGCTTTGGTTTCATAACAAAAACTTCTCTTTCTACATGTTTTAAATTAAAGTTCATTTTTCAATTGGAATAAACACGGATTCACATAATAATCTTTTTTCTTTTAATAACTGGGACCACAAATTCATTCTCCTTATTGGGATGATTGAATTGATACTTTGGTTTCTTAAGAAAAATCTCACTTCCCACCATTTTTTAGAATCAAGGTTCATCTATCAATTACGATAAACATGGATTCACGTAATAATCTCCTTTGTTTTCATGATTAGGAACCATAAACATATACTCCTCGTTGGGGTAAATGATATTGATGCTTTGGTTTCATAAAAAAAACTTTTCTTTCTATAATTTTTAGAATTGAAGTTCTATTTTCAATTTGGATAAACTCAGATTCACATAACAATCTCCTTTCTTTTAATGATTCGGCACTACAAATTCATTCTTCTTATTGGGATAAATGAATTGATGCTTTGGTTTCATAAGAAAAACTTGACTTGCCACATAAAATCAAAGATCATTTGTCAATTGGGATAAACAGGGATTCACATAATAATCTACTTTCTTTTCATTATTCGGCACCATAAACACATTATCCTCTTTAGGAGAAATGATACTGATGCTTTGGTTTCATAAGAAAAACTTCTCTTTCTACCTGTTTTAAAATTAAAATTTCATTTTTCAATTGGAATAAACACAAATTCACATAATAATCTCCTTTCTTTTAATGATTGGGCACCATAAATTCATTCTTCTTGTTCGGATGAATGAATTGATGCTTTGGTTTCTTAAGAAAAACCTTACTTCCCACCATTTTTTAGAATCAAAGTTCATCTATCAATTGGGATAAACATGGATTCATGTAATAATCTCTTTTCTTTTCATGATTGAGCACCATAAATACTTTCTCCTTATTTAGATAAATGATATTGAAGCTTTTGTTTCATAAAACAAACATCTCTTTCTACAATTTTTAGAATTAAAGTTCATTTTTCAATTTGGATAAACTTGGATTGACATAACAATCCCTTTTCTTTTAAACATTGGGCACCGCAAATTCATTCTCTTCATTAAGATAAATGAATTGATGCTTTGGTTTCAAAAAAAAACTTCACTTCCCACATAGAATCAAAAATTGTTTGTCAATTAGGATAAACACGGATCACATAATAATCTCCTTTCTTTTCTTTATTGGGCTCTATAAACACATTCTCTTCATTGGGATAAATGGTATTGATGCTTTGGTTTCATAAGAAAAATTTTTTTCTACCATTTTAGGATTAATGTTCATCTTTCAACTGGGATATACTTGGATTCATATAATAATCTCTTTTCTTTTTAGGATTGGGCACCACAAATTCATTCTCCTTATTGGGATAAATGAATTGATGCTTTGGTTTCATACAAAAAACTTCACTTCCCACTAATTTTTGGAATCAAAGTTCATCCATCAATTAAGATAAAACACAAATTTACAAAATAATCTCTGTTATTTTCATGATTATGAACCACAACACATTCTCCTTATTGGGATAAATGATACTGATGCTTTGGTTTCATAAATAGAAACTTCTCTTTTTACCAATTTTAGAATTTAAGTTTGTCATTCAATTAGGATAAACACAGTTTCAGATAAGGATCTCCTTTCTTTCAATGATTTCGTACCATAAATTCATCCTTCTGATTGGGATAAATGAATGCTTTGGTTTCAAAAGAAAAACTTCACTTCCCACCTTTTTTGTAGAATCAAAGTTTCGTCTATTAATTGGGATAAACACGATTCACGTAATAATCTCCTTTGGCTTCATGATTAGGAACCATAAACACATTCTTCCTATATTAGGATAAATGATATTGATGTTTTAGTTTCATAAGAAAAACTTCTCTTTCTATCATTTTTAGAATTAAAGTTCATTTTTTAGTTGGGATAAACATGGATTCACATAATAATCTCCTTTCTTTTAATGATTGGGCACCACAAATTCATTCTCCTCATTAGGATAAATGAATTGATGGTTTGGTTTCATAAGAAAAACTTCACTTCCCACTATTTTTTGGAATCAAAGTTCATTTATCAATTGAGGTAGACAGATTCACACAATAATCTCTTTTTTTTTCATGATTGGGTGCCATAAACACATTCTCGTCATTGGGATAAATGATATTGATGCTTTGCTTTCATAAGAAAAACTTCTCTTTCTACTAATTTTAAAATTAAACTTCATTTTTCAATTGGAATAAACATGGATTTGCATAATAATCTCCTTTCTTCTAACGATTGGGCACCATAAATTCAATCTCCTAATTAGGATAAATGAATTAATGCTTTGGTTTCTTATGAAAAACCTCACTTGCCACCATTTTTTGGAATCTAAGTTCAACTGTCAATTAGGATAAACATGGATTCACGTAATATTCTTTTTTCTTTTCATGATTGGGCACCACAAACACATTCTCCTCATTGGGATAAATGATATTGATGCATCAGTTTCATAGGAAAAACTTCTCTTTCTAACATTTTTAGAATTAAAGATCATTTTTCAATTGGGATAAACATAGATTCACATAATAATCTCTTTTCTTTTAATTATTGAGCAGCATAGATTCATTCTCCTTTTTGGGATAAATGAATTTATACTTTGGTTGCAAAAGAAAATTTTCACTTCCCACCATTTGTTAGTGTCAAAGTTCCTCATCAATTGGGATAAACATGGATTCATGTAATAATCTCCTTTGTTTTCATGATTAGGAACCACAAACACATTTTCTTCATTGGGATAAATGATATTGATGCTTTGGTTTTATAAGAAAAACTTCTCTTTCTACTAGCTTTAGAATTAAAGTTCATTTTTTAATTGGGATAAACACGTATTCATATAACAATCTCTTTCCTTTCAATGATTGGGCACCATAATTTCATTCTCCTCATTAGGATAAATAAATTGATGCTTTGGTTTAATAAGAAAAACCTCAGTTCCCATTATTTTTTAGATTCAAAGCTTGTCTATTAGTTGGGATGATTACGGATTTACGTAATAATCCTCTTTTTTTTATGATTGGGCCCCACAAACGCATTCTCCTCATTGGGATAAATGATATTGAAGCTTTCGTTTCATAGGAAAAACTTTTCTTTCTACCATTTTTAGAATTAAAGGTTATTTCTCAATTGGGATAAACACGAATTCACATAATAATCTCCTTTCTTTTAATGATTAGGCACCACAAATTCATTCTCCTTATTGGGATAAATGAATTGATGGTTTGGTTTCATAAGAAAAACTTCACTTCCCACCATTTTTTGGAATCAAAGTTCATCATAAATATGGATTCACATAATAATCTTTTTTATTTTCGTGATTAGGAACCACAAATTCATTTTCCTCATTGGGATAAATGAATTGATGCTTTAGTTTCGTAAGAAGAACTTCACTTCCCACCATTTTTTGGAATCAAATTCGTCTATCAATTGGGATAAACACAGATTCACGTAATAATCTCCTTTGTTTTCATGATTAGGAACCATAAACACATTCTCCTCATTGGGATAAATGAATTAATACTTTGGTTTCATAAGAAAAACTTCACTTCCCACCATTTTTTGGAAACAAAGTTCGTCTATCAATTGGGATAAACTCAGATTCATGTAATAATCTCCTTTGTTTTTGTGATTAAAAACCACAAACACATTCTCCTAATAGGGATAAATGAATTGATGCTTTGGTTTCATAAGAAAAACTTCTCTTTCTATCAACTAGGATAAACACAGATTCATATAATAATCTCCTCTGTTTTGACGATTAGGAATCGTAAACTTATTCTCCTCATTGGGATAAATGATATTGATGCTTTATTTCATAAGAAAAACTTCCCTTTCGACCATTTTTGGAATTAAATTCCATGCTTTATTTCATGATATGTCACCATAAACACATACTCTTCATCGAGATAAATGACATTGATGCTTTGGTCTCATATGAAAAGTTTTTCTTCCAACCACTTTTTAGAATCAAACATCATTTGTTAATTAGGACAAACATGGATTCACATAATAATCTCCTTTGTTTTCATGATTGGGTACCATAAGCTCATTTTACTCATTGGAATAAATGAATCGATGCCTCAGTTTCAGAGGAAGAGCTTCATTTCCCACCATTTTTTGAAGCAAAGTTCATTTGTCAATTGTGATAAACATGTATTCATGTAATAATCTCCTTTTTTTCATGATTGGGCACCATAAACATATTCTCCTTATTAGTATAAATTATATTGATGCTTTATTTAATAATAAAAATTCTTTTTCTACCATTTTTAGAATTAAAGTTTATCTTTCAATTGGGATAAACACGGATTCACATAATAATCTCCTTTCTTTTCATGATATGGCACCACAAACTCATTTTCCTCATTGGGATAAATGACATTAATGCTTTGGTTTCTTACGAAAAGCTTTTCTTCCTAGAATTTTTTAGAATCAAAGTTCGTCTATCAATTAGGATAAACATAGATTGACATGATAATCTATTTTCTTTTCATGGCTGGGTACCATAAGCTCATTCTACTTATTGGGATAAATGACATTGATGCTTTGGTTTTGTACGAAAAGCTTCTCATTCTACCATTTTTAGAATCAAAGTTCATCTATCAGTTGGGACAAACATGGATTCACATAATAATCTCTTTTCTTTTCATGATTAGGCACCATAACCACATTCTCCTTATTGGGATAAATGATATTGATGCATTGCTCTCATAAGAAAAACTTCTCTTTCTACCATATTTAGAATTAAAGTTATCTTTCAATTGGGATAAACATAAATTCACATAATATTCACATTTCATTTAATGATTGGGCACCACAAATTCATTCTCCTTATTGGGATAAATGAATTGATGCTTTGGTTTCATAAGAAAAACTTCAATCCCCACCATTTTTTAGAATCAAAGTTTGTTTATCAACTGGGATAAACACGGATTCACATAATAATTTTTTTTGTTTTAATGATTAGGAACCGTAAACTCATTCTCCTCATTAGGATAAATGATATTGATGCTTTATTTCATAAGAAAAACTTCTCTTTCGACTATTTTTAGAATTAATGTTAATCTTTCAATTGGGATAAACATAGATCCACATAATAATCTTATTTTTTTTCATGATATGTCACCACAAACTCATGCTCTTCATTGGGATAAATGACATTGATGCTTTGGTCTCGTATGAAAAGTTTTTCTTCCAACCACTTTTTAGAATCGAACTTCATTTGTTAATTAGGACAAACATAGATTCACATAATAGTCACCTTTCTTTTCATGATTGGGAACCATAAGCTCATTCTACTTGTTGGGATAAATGACATTGATGCTTTGGTTTTATAAGAAAAGCTTAACTTCTCGCCATTTTTTAGAATCAATGTTCATCTCTCAACTGGATAAATGCGGATTCATGTAAGAATCTCCTTTGTTTTAATGATTAGGAACCGTAAGCACATTCTTTTTATTGGGATAAATGATATTGATGCTTTATTTCATAAGAAAACTTATCTTTCTACCATTTTTAGAATAAAAATTCATCTTTCAATTGGGATAAACACGGGTTCACATAATAATCTCTTTTTTTTCATGATATGCCACCACAAACTTATTCTCCTCATTGGGATAAATGACATTAATGCTTTAGTTTCATACGAAAAGCTTTTCTTCCAACCATTTTTTAGAATCAAAGTTCATCTATCAAGTAGGACAAACACGGATTCATATGATAATATCTTTTCTTTTCATGATTGGGTACCATAAGCTCATTCTACTTATTGGGATAAATGACATTGATGCTTTGGTTTTGCATGAAAAGCTTCTCTTTTTACCATTTTTAGAATCAAAGTTCATCTGTCAACTGGGACAAACACAGATTTCTATAATAATCTCTTTCTTTTCATGATTAGGCATCATAAACACATTCTTCATACTGGGGTAAATGATATTGATGCATTGCAATCATAAGAAAAACTTCTCTTTCTACCATATTTAGAATTAAAGTTTATCTTTTAATTAGGATAAACATAGATTCACATAATATTCACCTTTCTTCTAATGATTGGGCACCACAAATTCATTCTCCTTATTAGGATAAATGAATTGATGCTTTGGTTTCATAAGAAAAACTTTACTTCCCACCATTTTTTAGAATCAAAGTTCATCTATCAACTAGGGCAAACACGGATTCACGTAATAATTTCATTTGTTTTAATGATTAAGAATCATAAACTCATTCTCCTCATTGGGATAAATGATATTGATGCTTTATTTCATAAGAAAAACTACTCTTCCTACCATTTTTAGAATTAAAGTTCATCTTTCAATTGGGATAAACATGGATTTTATAATAATCTCTTTTCTTTTCATGATATGCCACCACAAACTCATTCTCTTCATTGGGATAAATGATATTGATGCTTTAGTCTCATACAAAAAGTTTTTCTTCCGAAGAAAAGCTTTTGTTATGAAACCAAAGCACCCATGTCATTTATCCCGATGAGGATAATGAGTTTTGGCTCCTAATCATAAAAAAAAAAGAGATTATTATATGAATCTATTTTTGTCTTAGTTAACAGACAAACATTGATTCTTAAAAATGGTTGGAAGAAAATCTTTTCTTATGAAACTAAAGCATCAATGACATTTATCCCGATGAGGAGAATAAGTTTGTGGTGCCGAATCATGAAAAGAAAGGAGATTCTTATGTGAATCCATGTTTATCCTAATTGAAAGATGAACCTTAATTCTAAAAATGATAAAAAGAGAAGCTTTTTTTACAAAACCAAAGCATCAATGTCTTTTATCCCAATGAGTATAACATGCTTATAGTACACAATCATGAAAAGAAAGAAGATTATTATGTGAATTCGTATTTTTTCTAATAGACAGATGAAGTTTGATTCTAAGAAAAGGTTGGAAGAAAATCTTTTCATATAAAACCAAAGCATTAATGTCATTTATCCCAAAGAGGAGAATGAGTTTGTTATGCCAAATCATGAAAAGAAAGGAGATTATTATGTGAATCCATATTTATCCCAATTGACAGATAAACTTTAATTCTAAAAATGGTAGAAAGAGAAGTTTTTCTTGTGAAATAAAGCATAAATATTATTTATCCTAATGAGTACGTGAATCCATGTTTTTCCCAACTGAAAGATGAACTTTGGTTCTAAAAAATGGTGAGAAGTAAAGTTTGTCCTATGAAACAAAAGCATCAATGTCATTTATCCCAACGAGTAGAATGAGTTTATGGTACCCAATCATGAACAGAAAAAAGATTATTATGTGAATCTGCGTTTGTGATAATTGACAAATGAAGTTTGATTCTAAAACATGGTTGGAAGAAAAACTTTTCATATGAAGCCAAACATCATTGTCATTTATCCCAATAAGGAGAATGAGTTTATGGTGCCATATCATGAAAAGAAAGGAGATTATTATGTGAATCTGTGTTTATCCTAATTAAAAGATGAACTTTAATTCTAAAATGGTAGGAAGAGAATTTTTTCTTACGAAATAAAGCATTAATATCATTTATTCCAATGAGGAGAATGAGTTTACAGTGCCTAATCATTAAAAAAGAGAGCTTATTACATGAATCTGTGTTTAACAAGTTGATAGACGAACTTTGATTCCAAAAAATGGTGGGAAGTAAAGTTTTTCCTATGAAACCAAAGCTTCAATTTTTTTATCCCAACGAGTAAAATGAGCTTATGGTACCCAATCATGAAAAGAAAAGAGATTATTATGTGAATCCGTATTTGTCCTAATTGACAGATAAAGTTTGATTCCAAAAAAATGGTTAGAAGAAAAACTTTTTATAAGAAACCAAAGCATCAATGTCATTTATCCCAATGAGGAGAATGAGTTTGTTGTGCCATATCATCAAAATAATAGAGATTATTATGTAAATCCGTGTTTATCCTAATTGAAAGATGAACTTTCATTATAAAAATGGTAGGAAGAGAAGTTTTTCTTATGAAATAAAGCATTAAAATCATTTATCCCAATAAGGAGAATGAGTTTACGGTTCCTAATCATTAAAACAAAGGAGATTATTATGTGAATTCATGTTTACCCTAGTTGATAAATTAACTTTGATTCTAAAAAATGGTGGGAAGTGAAGTTTTTCTTATGAAATCAAAGCATCCATTCGTTTATCCCAAAGAGGAAAATGAATTTGTGGTGCTTAATCATTAAAAGTAAAGTGAATATTATGTGAATCTGTGTTTATCCCAATTGAAAGATGAACTTTAATTCTAAAATGGTAGAAAGAGAAGTTTTTCTTATGAAAGCAACATATCAATATCATTTATCCCAATGAGGAGAATATGTTTATGCCGCCCAATCATGAAAAGAAAAGATATTATTATGTGAATCCGTGTTTGTCCTAGTTGACAAACAAACTTTGATTCTAAAAATGGTAGAAAGATAAGATTTTCGTATGAAACCAAAGCATCAATTCATTTATCCCAATGAGTATAACGAGCTTATGGTACCCAATCATGAAAAGAAAGGAGATTATTATGTGAATCCGTGCTTCTCCTAATTGATAGACGAATTTTGATTCTAAAAAGTGGTTGGAAGAAAAACTTTTCGTATGAGACCAAAGCATCAATGTCATTTATCACAATGAGGAGAATGAGTTTGTTGTGCCATATCATGAAAAGAAAAGAGATTATTATGTAAATTCATGTTTATCCTAATTGAAAGATGAACTTAAATTCTAAAAATGGTAGGAAGAGAAGTTTTTCTTATTAAATAAAGCAACAAAATCATTTATCCTAATGAGGATAATGAGTTTACAGTTCCTAATCAATTATTACATGAATCCATATTTACCCTAATTGATAGATGAACTTTGATTCTAAAAAATGGTGGGAAGTGAAATTTTGCTTATAAAACCAAAGCATCATTTCGTTTATCGCAAAGAGAAGAATGAATTTATGGTGCCTAATCATTAAAAGAAAAGTGAATATTATGTGAATCTGTGTTTATCCCAATTGAAAGATGAACTTGAATTCTAAAATGGTAGAAAGAGAAGTTTTTCTTATGAAAGCAACACATCAATATCATTTATCCCAATGAGGAGAATTTGTTTATGGCGCCCAATCATGAAAAGAAAAGATATTATTATGTGAATCCGTGTTTGTCCTAGTTGACAAATGAACTTTGATTCTAAAAATGGTAGAAAGAGAAGCTTTTCATACGAAACCAAAGCATCATTTCATTTATCCCAATGAGTAGAACGAGCTTATGGTACCCAATCATGAAAAGAAAGAAGATTATTATGTGAATCCATGTTTCTCGTAATTGATAGATGAATTTTCATTCTAAGCTTTGGTTTCATAAGAAAAAATCTCTTTCTATAATTTTTAGAATTAAAGTTAGTTTTTCCATTGGGATAAACATGGATTTACATAATAATCTCCTTTCTTTTAATGATTAGGCACCACAAATTCATTCTTCTCATTAGGATAAATAAGCTGATGCTTTGGTTTCATTAAAAAAACTTCACTTCCCACCATTTTTTAGAATCAAAGTTCATCTATCAATTGGGATGAACAGGGATTCACATAATAGTTTCCTTTCTTTTCATAGTTAGGAACCATAAACTCATTCTCCTCATTGGGATAAATGATATTGATGCATTGGTTTCATAAGAAAAACTTCTCTTCTTGCCATTTTTAGAATTAATGTTTGTTCGTCGATTTGGACAAACAAGGATTCACATATTAATCTTATTTCTTTTCGTGATTAGGCTCCATAAACACATTCTCCTCATTAGGTAAATGATATTCAAGCTTTGCTTTCGTAGGAAAAATATCTCTTTCTACCATTTTTAGAGTTAAAGTTCGTTCTTCAATTGGGATAACATGGATTCACATAATAATCTCCTTTCATTTCATGATTGGGCACAATAAATTCATTCTCCTAATTGGGATAAAAAAATTGATGCTTCGGTTTCGTAAGAAAAGCTTTACCTCCTCCATTTCTTAGAATCAAAGTTCATCTGTCAAATGGGATAAACACGGATTCACATAATAATCTCTTTTCTTTTCCTGGTTAGGAACCATAAACCCATTCTCCTCATTGGGATAAACGATATTGATGCTTTGGTTTCATAACAAGAACTCCTCTTTCTACCATATTTAGAATTAATGTTCGTTCGCCGGTTTGGACAAACACAGATTCACATAATAATCTCCTTCCTTTTCATGATTGGGCACCATAACCACATTCTCCTAATTGGGATAAATGATATTGAAGCTTTGGTTTCATAAGAAAATCTTCTCTTTTTGCCATTCTTAGAATTAAAGTTTGTCAGTTAATTAGGATAAACACGGATTTAGATAATAACCTTCTATCTTTTAATGATTGGGTAGCACAAATTCATTCTCATCATTGGGATAAATGAATTGATGCTTTGGTTTCATAAGAAAAACACCTCTTTTTACCATTTTAAGAATTAATGTTCGTTTGTTTGACAAACACGGATTCACATAACAATCTTGACAAACACGGATTCATATAACAATCTTCTTTCTTTTCGTGATTAGGCACCATAAACATATTTTCCTCATTGGGATAAATGATATTGAAGCTTTGGTTTCATAAGAAAAAAATCTCTTTCTATGATTTTTAAAATTAAAGTTTGTTTTTCAATTGGGATAAACACGGATTCCCATAATATCTCTTTTCTTTTAATGATTGGCACCATAAATTCATTCTCCTTATTAGGATAAATGAATTGATGCTTTGGTTTCATAACAAAAACTTCACTTCCAACCATTTTTTAGAATCAAAGTTCATTTGTAAATTGGGATAAACATGGATCCACATAATAATATCTTTTCTTTTCATGGTTAGAAACCAGATACTCATTCTCCTCATTGGGATAAATGATATTGATGCGTTGGTTTCATATGAAAAACTTTTGTTTTTGCCATTTTAGATTTAATGTTCTTTCATCGATTTGAACAAATACGGATTCACATAATAATCTCCTTCCTTTTCATGATTAGGCACATAAACACATTCTCCTTTTTGGGATAAATGATATGGAAGCTTTGGTTTCATAAAAAAAGCATCTCTTTCTACCATTTTTAGAATTAAAGTTCATTTTTCAACTACGATAAACACAGATTCACATAATCATCTCCTTTTTTTAAAGATTGGGCACCATAAATTCATTCTCCTCATTGGGATAAATCAATTGATGCCTTAAGTTTAGAAGAACAACTTCACTTCCCACCATTTTTTAGAATCAAAGTTCGTCTGTCAATTGGGATAAACATGGATTCACGTAATAATCTCCGTTCTTTTCATGATTGGGCACCATAAACACATTCTCCTTATTGGGATAAATGATATTGACGCTTTGGTTTCATAAGAAAAATATCTCTTTCTACCATTTTTAGAATTAAAGTTCATTTTTCAATTAAGATAAACATGGATTCACATAATAATCTCTTTTTTTTAATGATTGGGCACCACAAATTCATTCTCTTTATTGGGATAAATGAATTAATGCTTTGGTTTCATAAGAAAACCTTCACTTCCCACTATTTTTTTGAATGAAAATTTGTCTATCAATTAGGATAAATAGGGATTCACATAATAATCTCCTTTCTTTTAATGATTAGGCACCACAAATTCATTCTCCTCATTGGGATAAATGAATTAATGCTTTGGTTTCATAAGAAAAACACCTCTTTCTACCAATTTTAGAATTAATGTTTGTTTGTTTGACAAACACGAATTCACAGAATAATGTCCTTTTTTTGTGATTAGGCCCTATAAACACATTCTCCTTATTGGGATAAATGATATTGATGCTTTGGTTTCATAAGAAAAACATCTCTTTCTATAATTTTTAGAATTAAAGTTCATTTTTTAATTAGGATAAACATGGATTCACATAATAATCTCTTTTTTTTACTGATTAGGCACCACAAATTCATTCTCTTCATTGGGATAAATGAATTGATGCTTTGGTTTCATAAGAAAAATCTTTACTTCCCACCATTTTTTAGAATCAAAGTTCGTATGTCAATTAGGATAAACATGAATTTACATAATAATCTAATTTCTTTTAATAATTAAGCACCATAAATTCATTCTCCTCGTTGGGATAAATGAATTAATGGTTTGGTTTCATAAGAAAAACACCTCTTTTTACCATTTTAAGAATTAATGTTCGTTTGTT
>JBBYHL010476511.1:0-10778 GCA_038381835.1 Adansonia madagascariensis | reverse complement strand
TAAACCCTTAAACAAGCTAAGCTTATGAAGTTCCTATGTACATAGGAACATCACTTCTGTTACTTGAACTCGACTACTAGTGTTGGATATAGATACGTGTCCAATAAAAGATATATTTCATTCTTTCAAAGTTTTTTCATGTATTCAGAAGATCATATCACCATACCTATGGAAATAATCGGACACAAATACTTCAAAAAAAATGAAAAGTCAAAGCATCATAAGTTTTGACCATTACATACTGCGAAACAAACAAACTAGCAGACAACATGACAATGATAATGCAAACACCACATCATTACATACCTTGCTATGAAGTAACAATATCGATAAAATGAAATAAAAATCTCAAACTAAGTTCAGCTGATTGTGGAATATCAAACATTATCTTAGTACTCTTCAATACTGACATTTCATTTCATTTCTCTCTTTCAATAGCCAAGACAGCAACTTAATTTCGACCAACTTACAACCTTCAAATATGTCTAAACAGGCTTTCCATGCATACAAAGACATAAAACAGAAGCAATAAAATTTCAACTTTTCCCCACCATGACATATTACCAACAATAAATAAAATCTATGTTACCCGAACTCGAGGATCATACATATACGCATATCTAAATATACTATGAAACAAAGGTGTCGAACAAAGATACTCTAAGATGAAAAATCTGGGTAACATAGCATTAACTTCAACTAAAAATAAGTAAATTCTAATTACGATTCATCACCATAAAGAAAGCATAACGTATGAAAAAAACATGTTTGATACCGATCCGTTCATATAGAAGAAAGAAACTTGCGAAAATCATTAATCCTCAGGTATCATTATTCATAGCATCAACTTCACATATTACATGAATTAAATTTCTCCAAAACCTATTATGAATTTTTTTTTTCCAAATTCAACCTATTACCATCAAAATTTTCAATTTGACGAAATATCAACTCACTGAAAATTCCGGCTATTTTTTTCCCCTTTAAATAGGCACGTATCTCTTCAAGACTTGTTTCCCAGCAACCACCGCTCCAGCCGCCAACCCACCAAGCGCACCCGCAACTGCAGCAGACCTTACCCCTCTCGCCGCCCGACAAACAGCTCCGGTAGCAAGACCTGCCGCCACGCTACTCCAAACATCATCACGGTCAGTCACCGCAACGACCCCACTCTCCATCCCCGCATAAATCAAGCCCACCACACCGATCCGGTTCCCCCATGACCGACCCGTATGACCAGAACTATTCAAGATCCGATTGATTTTGAGCTTCAAAGTATCGCCTTGCTCGAAATTCCTGAGAGCCGAGAACAGCCCGACAGCTGCACCCGATACAGAGCCGCCTAAATAAGCGGAACCGGTGTAAAAGGTTAGATTTTCGCCCCAAGAACGGCGCTGGTGGAGGGATTCCTCGGCGAAGAGGAACTCCGGGGAGGTTGGTAGCTTGTAAAGGTTGGTTATGGGAACCTGGAGGTTTAGGTCTTGGTATGGGTTGTAAAGTCGGGTGTTTGAGTCGTTTTCTGGGTCAGAGCCGCCATGATGAGCCATGTTAAGGTAAGTTGGGTGGTTCAAGAATTCGAGTTAGGGTTTGGCTTATGGGAGAGAAATGTTAGGAACCTTCGGTGTTTGAGCGAAACGATGATATTTCAACGTAGGTTTTGCGTGTGTTTTATTTTTATTGTATTAGTCGGTTGGACCGGAAAACCGGCATTGCAACCTTTGCCTTCTGGAAGGAGTTTCATGCGCTATTTAAGGTTCTGTTCATGAGTCGTTCGGGTCGGTTATTCGATTTAACGGGTTAATTTCAGTTCAATTTAATTTTTTAATTAATAAAATATTTTTATTTAAACTTTAAATCTAAAAAAAAATTAAAAAAATAAAATTTTTATTTTTAACATTTAAGAAACTTACATATGTAACTATTCATATTTTATTTTTCTAAAAAACACTTTTTTAAGGTATTTTTTTCTTGCATTCAAGTATTTTTTATTTTATTTTTTTATTCATTCATTTTATGGTTGAGACAGGATTTACGACAATCCTTTCCAAGAGTAAGTTTACGTAGATTTGAATCTTAATTTTTTACTGTAAATATTAATGTGCTTTATCATTCAAATCATATTCATTTGAAATAAGTATTTTTTACTTTAATTCTAAATATTATGATCGATCCATTGTATCGATTTTATCATAAAAAGGTGCATCATAGGTTAAATTAAAAGAAAACAATTTTAAATTTCTGCAAAAAAATGTCATTGCAATTAAGCTATCATAACATAAACGTACTTAAAGTACGATTATATTTATATATAAAATTTGAAACATTAACAAATCAGATTATATAAATTTTGAACCATTTATATATTTATATCATGTTATTTTTTTGTGTCGGTCGTGTATCGAGCAATGTGTTAATTAATTTTTCCATCTCTTGTCTAATATAATATTGCTAGATCTACTAATTATAGCATGCATTAATAGAAGTTTTGCCCCCTCAAAAATAAGACATCTTGGATCTTGTTTTAAGTTTTCTTGAGATCATTTTTATTTCACATATTGTCAAAATTCCTGGTAAAACCCACAGTCCATGAAGCCAACGTTGGCAACAAAAAGCGAGTATTTTTACCGACTATCAACAATGAAAAAACTTTGCAATTCTCGGTAACATTTAAAAGTTCTCCACTGGTTGAAACGATCTGCGGGAACAAATATCTAGAACTATGAATAACATATATGCCCTTGGGAAAGTTTTTTTCAGGGCAATTAACAAGAATGATTCCAGGAGTCCAGGTCTGGCTTTAGACAGGATCAAGACACTGCAATCATTTTAACTTCAATGATTGAAAATGACTTACGCTCTTCTCGAATGCTGAGGGGCTGTGGAACAATTTACGAACGACCAACAGCCTACTTCACCGGGCTTCTTGTTTGACTTCTCTGTAGGTATCCGTTTGGCTGGAAGAAAGCTGGCCTTCCATATTCTGGTCATGGACTTGAACCGATGCCACCCGCTCCTTACTGCGATCTACGTTTGAATTTCCATTTCCACATTGGGAATGTCTGTCATTCGTTCCTGATCACACGTAATAGGAAACATACAATTGATATGTATTTCAAGATTTTGAGGAATTTCCGCAGGTTTACTTGGGAAGTGTTTGGTGAATCTTTCAGTCAGACAAAGAAATCAAATGATCATCATTCGATCAATCAATTCACGAATTGTTCAAAAGCTCCAACTAGTTTTATGCTTGTGAACATCTAAATATAGAAGCTTGTTCATAACCAAGTCTTCTAAACCAAATCAATAAGGTTCATTTCCCATCCATATTGCGAAGATTTTTGAAAGCATTGCCACAAAATTTGGGAGGGAATGTAAAATGTGGTAGCCATTTTGCTCATTCATGGTCTTAAAAGTTGTGCTTAGACTATGCATATCTCTAATTATCAATTGAATATATACAGACAGTCTGCAACATGAGGCATGGAAATTGGAGGGTGTGGCTACACCAATGCTGGCAATGTACGTAAATATTTGTAGAATTTTAGTACCACAAGCTTAGATCCTTAACCAGAATTCTCATCCCAGGAAATTGAGAAGTGGAAACATTAGCAGGATTCATCTTCTGTTAGTTTACTACAGCATACAAAGTCTTTTTTCTTCCGTTAACTAGAGAAGAAGATCATATCATTTCACTTTTTCATCCTAGTTTCTTATTGCCTTTTCGTTAACATTGGTTGATAATTCTAATTAATTTTCATTGATGATATCCATAATTCGTGTCCCCTGAAAAAAAAAGAAAGAAAATGAAACTCATATAGGTTCTATTGCATCTAAATCAAGGATTAGCAAGAACATGGTGATAGATTTCAGTAGTTCTTATACTGATACTAGTTTGGAGCCCAGAAAGTTGGGAAATGTTAGCTTTGACTTGACAGTTGTTAATTATCATCCAACAAGAAGTAATATTGCTATAGTATATCCATCTTACCTGCTTAACTCGTCAATCTTTGGGCTATCAAACTCAAGTTTAGGCAGAAGCGCTTTCAGATGCGGTGACTTGTGTGCAGTTGTGTTGTCTTGGGGCGTCTGAGGCCTAGATGCTAGTCGGAAAATCTGAACTTTTTTCTTTGGATACCACATATATTGTGCAGGATTCTGGTGCAAATTTGAGCAAGCTGGTTGGTATATCTAGATTTCTGGGTTTCCTGCAACGACAATTTCCAAAAACATGTTAGGGAAATGCAAACCAAAACCCTTGGAGTGCTTGATGATGTGAAACAATTATGTACAGGCAAAGTGTTTAGTACTACACTATTTTCTGCAATGAATTTCTCTTCTTTGATTTAAGCCGCAAAAAAAAAAAAATTGTTTTACAGTGCTGTTATGTTGCAAGGTTTACACGAAGAAAGATCCTGTTTCTTCGGTTATATAAATTCAAAGAGAAGATATCACTTACCAACTTCCACTGGTGACCAATAAGCTATGTATGTGCACTCGTAGTTGTCATAAGTCAAGGTGAAGCCTTAATATTCTTCCCAAAAATTATGGTTCCTAGAAAGCTGGTTTCACATAATTTTCGGAGGAAAATAACATTTATCGAAAAGAAAAATCACGAATTATTGAGGTGAAACCTTCAGGTATACTTGGTACAATATGATATACTTGCGAGAGAGAGAGAGAGATTGTAAGGACATTCTTGCTGGAAGCTCCAACAGCGATATTCCCGACGTTGTTGTTACTGATACAGTCAAGGAGGGAACTCGGTACATCAATGTCATGGAGTATTACCTCCTGTGATTGGATCGAAAAGCTCCAGTGTTGATGAAAATCAAATTCTTTTAAATCGCAAATACAATTCGCATAAATTTACTCTATGTTGAATTCAGAAAGTTATCGATTAATAGAGTTTCACTAAGTCATATTGAATTGATAACATATGAATAATCAACTTTTTATGTGGGGAGTCATACTGGCTCTGAGCGACAAATTTGAGATTCAGATATATGTAAAACAATTAACCATGCAAAGCTGAAGACAGGCAATTTTTTAACTCTAATTTAATGGGACTTAGGCCATATATGGAAAGAAATAAAAACTTGGTGCTTGAAGCAAGTTATCCGAATTCAAAGATAAATGCTAGATATGCTTTGGACATGAATTAGGCAGATGATTTAATTTAGCTGCTGAACTTCAAAATGCTCTGTGAAAAACCCAAAAGATTACATCCAAAATACAACCATGCAAGAGAAAATGAAACTGCCGATTATACTGTACAAGAGTCCTAAGACCTAATTACATCAGTAACATTGGTCAGAAAGTTTTTTGAACCATCGTACAAAAATTTAATATATCAAAATTTATATAAATATAATATTTTAAATATAATTATTGTATAAAAATATATATTTATAATATAAATTCATAAATTATTAAATTTAATTTAAAATAAATTCTTTTTATCAAGGCAAGCTTTTGGGCTTTGCTGGGTTCAGCTCGTTCCTTCCAAGGTCTAATTACTCTAAAACTGGTCAAACCTGACAGTGAATGGAAAAGACAAGATTCCCCCAACCCTTTACCCATTTTGAAGATTTCATTTATTTTGGATTTTGATTTATTAAAAACGACTACTGAATTCTAAGAACCATATAATGGCAGGAGCAATATTTTTATATCTATAATCATCAATAAATTATATAAAAGCAATTCCTAATTCGAGGGGAATTGCTTTCATTTTTTTTTTTTAAAGTTTTGGTGATTTTTTATAATTTTTATGCATTTAAATTATAGTTATATTTATTTTATATTATAATTTAATTTATGATATTATATATTTATATAAATTTTGATATGTTAATAATTTTTTTAGATTTTGACATATTTATCTATTAGTATTTATTCATATTTTTGTGTTACATTATATTTTGATTATTTTTCTCAATAATATTCAAATTAAATTTTGTATAAAATTATTAAGTCTAATTGGCGCTATTAAAATAACTTTTAATTTGTGGCTGTAATGTCACGTTGATTTTTTTTCATGTTATAATATTTTCAAGATATTATATATTTACATAAATCATGACATATAATGATTCATTTTATATGAATTTTGAAACGTTAATCTATTTATGTCTAAATATGTTCGTGGGCTAAGCCAGGCTCGGATCTAAATTTTTTTCAACTTCGTTGCTCAAGTTCAACCCAAATCGACTCGTAAACCCTTCTACTGTTAAAAATTATTAAGATATAAAAAAATTATTAATCTAACAAGTCTTGTCATATTGTATTTATGTTATTTTTAAAATCATTAGATATAATTAATATTATTCAAATAATTTTAATTTTATGTTAGATATTATTATGTTCGTGTTTATATAATTTTTTATCATTATAATTTTGTAGTTTTCTAATTATAGTAAAAAAATTATATAAAGATTCGTTACTGTACGTATAAATGAATTGCATATAAAATTTGATAATTTGTATAATTTTAGATTATAGAAGATACGGTATAAAAAAAAAAAAAATTGAAACAAAGATGGATTGGATCACATGGGTGTCAAGACAAAGACATTAATGGTGAGGATGGGTAATGAGACTTTTCAGAGGAGGTGACACGTGCCTCGTCTCAAAGTTTGCCTCCCTGAAAAATCCGATTGAGTAGTTGTCTTCATGTAATTGTAAGCACTGTCCTAAACCTAGGCATTCTTCTCTGTCTTAAAAGCATTCAATTATGTAAGATAATTACATGTATACGTGTCCCCTAAAGGAGTTCATGGTAATAATAATAATAATAATAATAACAATAATAATAAATAATAAAAAGAAAGGCCATTCCCCTTCTCTATCTTTCCCTCTCTTAAGCCTCCCACAAGCCTAGAAACATTGAAAAAATCTAGGGGAAAGAAAAGGAGGCTTTTTTTTTTTCTTTATTTCACTTTTTTTTTTTTTCTGGTTTGAGGCTCCAAAGTCTCTTCATTTCCTACTGGTAAGCATCGTTGAATCATTTATTGAAATAATTTTGATTTTCTTCCATTGTTTTAAGGGGCTCAAGATCAAATTTTTAGCTTATTTCCAGGTGGTTTTTTATAGTTTCTTTCTATAGATATATATAACTCTGGTAGCTTTGTTGTTGTTCGTGTTGTTATCAGGGTTGTTGTGTTTGTTGGAAGGAAGGCGAAGGAAAGTGAAAGCGACCCTTCTTTAAGGAAAAAAGGCCGATATGGGGTTGCCTTAGATCCAGGAAACCCAACTTGTATGTGGCAAAAAAGTTTTACCTTTTTAGGGTTTCCTTTCTGATTATCTGTGTTTGTTTTGTGGTTTATCCTAGGTTCTTTCTCATGAAACCTTTTGCCTTTTTCTTCTTTGGGTTTATCATAGATAAAAGCCTTGAATTTGGTGTTTCCATTTGTGCTGTTATGTGTTAAAAACTTAAGAGGGTAGGTGGTGTGGATATGATTTAATTCTCTTGATTGGTTCTTTCCTTAAAGGGTAAAGAATTTGATAACATGTGGACACTCCATTAATTATAAGGGTTGATCATTGGTGTTCCTTTACCATATCTGGTTAATCCTATCTTCATTCCGCTTTGCGTTTAACTCCTTCCCCCTGAAAGTTTTAATCTTGGTGGTGTACTATTTCATTGCTCCATATATTTGTTACGAAAAGATTTGTGGTTCATTGAGATTCATTGCCATGGGGAAGGGGTTGATAGAATGTTGCTGGAAGGAGATAATTCAGATGAATATTGGTAGATTGTGCCAAGTTTTGTAGATTTGAGTGGTAACTTTTTTGTGGCATAGAGGGGTGAATTGATGGAAGATATGTCTCCAGCAGTTGCAGTAACGCTTAGTTTAGGTAACTCTACTTGTGAGAACTCTGAAATTGCAACCCATGTGGAAATCGCACGGATCAAGCTCGTATCTGACTCAGCAAACATGTTGTCTGATCCTGCAAATGTCATGTCTCAGGGATTCATTTCCGGTATTAATGGAAATTCTGAAGATGGTGAGAACGAAGTTAATGGGGTGATATTTTCAGCGTCAAAAGACGTTGATGGGGAAGGAGCTGATTTGTTGAAGATGTTACCGGTCGTGAATGGAAACAGTTCAATCCTTGCTAGTGAATCCTTGACCCAGGAAAGTGAGGAAGATGAAGTTTTGTCTGTGGACAGTAATGGAATTATCAACGAGGGATTGCTGGTTTTAAATGCAGGTTCCGATATAAGCCTGCAAAATGGAGAAATTGGAAGTGGTCGAATTCTTGCCAAGGCTATTATTTTGGGAGAGTCGAGCATTGAGCAGGTGCCTACAGCTGAAGTTCTTCTTACCACTGTGAGTCCTGATGCAAAGACTTCTGATGGGTTTGATTTAAAGGCCTCTGAAGTGGTCATTCAGCTGCCTAGTGAAAAGAATCTGAATAGAGGAAACCGCAGTGTATTTGAGTTGGATTGTATACCCCTTTGGGGTTCTGTGTCTATTATTGGAAAAAGAACAGAAATGGAAGATGCTGTTGCTGCCGTGCCTCGGTTTATAAAGATTCCTATCAAGATGCTTATCGGTGATCGTGTTATTGGTGGAATCAGTCAAAGTCTGACTGACCTTACTGGACATTTTTTCGGTGTTTATGATGGCCATGGTGGCTCTCAGGTAAAACATTCTTTCTCAAAACTGCTTTACATTTTAACTGCACTTTAAGAAATTTTGGAAATCCCTGAATTAAATGTTATTTGCTGTCTATATACTTTTTACGGCAAGAATTGCAGATACTTGCTGATCCTATTAACTTTTAGTTACTGGATAATCCTCTGAAACTGTGAGCAAATTTGGATAACTATATACCACAACGATTTTGTTTTTTCGATACAGATGATTCCTTGATTTTCCCTTGCTTGTTGACCATATTTAGCTTATTTAAAATTTTTCGTGAATGAGTCCATAGTAACCTTGTAGGATGGCTTATCGAGACCTCGTGCAGGTGGCAAACTATTGTCGTGACCGATTCCATGTGGCTTTGGCAGCAGAGATTGGGAGCATTAAAGGCAATTTATGTGATGGCAGTAGCATGGAGAGTCGACAGGCGCAATGGGAGAAGACATTTTCTAGTTGCTTTTTGAAGGTTGATGATGAAATTGGAGGAAAAGTTAGCAAACGCATGATCGGAGGCAATGAAGATGCTTCTGATGCTAGTTTTGAACCCGTTGCCCCTGAAACTGTTGGGTCAACGGCCGTGGTGGCCTTGGTTTGTTCATCGCATATAGTTGTTGCAAACTGTGGTGATTCAAGAGCAGTCTTGTGCCGTGGCAAAGAAGCCATGGCATTGTCAATCGATCACAAAGTAAGGAATTTTAAAGTCTTCTGTTTTCTGCTATTGAAAAGGAAGGCATCTGTGTGAGGAAACTGACATGTTCACTTTGTTGTTTTTCAGCCAAGCAGAGATGATGAGTATGCAAGGATCGAGGCATCCGGAGGCAAAGTCATACAGTGGAATGGGCATCGCGTATTTGGCGTTCTTGCAATGTCAAGGTCCATTGGTATGTTTATTTCTGCTTGAACATGAAAATTCTAGAAGGTGAATCATGATAATTTTTGTTCAGACAACTTGAAAACCTCAATCATCATGTGGATAAATAAGTGATGGAAGTTAGGTCTAGAGTCGCACTTACTTTTTCGTTTATGTTAATCTCACAGGTGATCGATATTTGAAACCATGGATAATCGCAGAACCGGAAGTTATGTTCATTCCTCGAGCTAGAGAAGACGAATGTCTGATTTTGGCCAGTGATGGGTTGTGGGATGTTATATCAAACGAGGAAGCTTGCGAGGTGGCTCGACGGAGGATCTTACTCTGGCACAAAAAGAACGGCGTTCCATCTCTCGTGGAACGGGGCAAAGGAATTGATCCTGCGGCACAAGCAGCGGCCGAATTCCTCTCTATGCTGGCCATCCAAAAAGGTAGCGGTGACAACATCTCTGTAATAGTTGTAGACTTGAAAGCTCAAAGGAAGCTCAAGAGCAAATCATAATAAAAGTCGCACCCCCACCCCCCAATCATCTGAAATCAAAGTCTGATATGCCTAACATATTTAGAGAGAGAGCGTACACCGGATGAAATACTTAGCTTTCTCGGTCCATTACTTTTTTCTTATGGGCTTAATGTATGTACGAGGATAGAAATTAGTATGTACTATATAGCAAGTGTATTCGAATGCCATATTTTTTTATGTTTTTGGTATATAGATGGTTCCAAGCTTGTTATATAAATTTCAAGCTATTGCGAGTATCAGATGGGGAGAGGATTTCCTGCCAAGCCCCTTCATCTATTGTTCTTTTTTTTTGAACTTCTGAGCATCTCTGTTTGATCCTGTGTTAATGTTATATTGTTTTGATTTTTTATTTTTTTTGAAATATTTATGTTTAATGTATATTAAGATATGGGTATTAAAATATAACATTTAAAATTTTTTTAAATATATAAAAATTTTTATAAAAAAAAATTGTAGATTTTTTCTGGATAAATATCCAGTTGGAGTAACTCAAGTGTTCTGTCCTGAAGTATTGATACAGGGTAGACAACACGGTCCTACGCATTAATAAGGAACCTTTTGAGTTTTCCAAGTTTTATTGGAAGGTTTCCCTACTATATCAAGCGATCATGGGTTTTGTATTTAATGGAGACATAGCCCTTCATGTACCCTTTTTATTTTTTTTTTTTTTTTTTCTAATAGCAAAGTATTTTTAGTCAAGGGCCTACCAAAAGTGAACAAAGAGTAAAATCTT
>JBBYHL010476442.1:0-13101 GCA_038381835.1 Adansonia madagascariensis | reverse complement strand
CAAATGAACTTAATGCTACATTTGAAAATATGAATTTGAAAATTTAGATTTGGATTTCATTTGCAATATAAATTGCAAGAATGAAATGCATATATCATGTATAAATTAGTTAAGAATTAATATGATTATACATTTGAAAGGTATAAAAACATGAATTTCAAATTCACAATATCTATATAAGTATTTCAAATTCACCGCTAACTAGATGTCCAACAAATTCAAGAATTACGAATGCTATTATACTATTTTTGAACTCCAAATCTATTACTTGAAATCAAAGTTACAATCACAATCTAAAAGAATTTATCCAATTTACAAAAATTTCAGTTCTTTTTCCCAATCTATATGCAACCACAGAAGCAAATGCTATTTGTTTCAATTCTCAATGTCCATCTAATTCAGCAGAAACAATGCTACAAGTCAGATATCTATAATAAAGATAAATGAAACTGGGAGTAAATAAGCAACCTTCCCTCCCCAAGAAAAAACACCAAACCCTAAACCCACAAATAAAAAACAAATGACCTCAAACATCAAGATAGCCAAAATTGAAACTGGGTTTTCAAATTCTGAAAACTCACCTCAAAAATAATGCTAAAAAGTCAAAAAAATGGAAAAAAAAAACCCTCAAAATCCGAAACACAAAAGGAAAAATAAATATGAACAGAAAGTAAAGAAAACCCAAAACCAAAAATAATACCTTGGCAATCTTGATTTCATCTTCAAGCTCATGAAATCGATTGTTTAACCTTCCAAATTTGTTAATATTCTGTTGATCTTCCCAAGTAACCTCCGTGTCAGATCCCCCCGTACCCTTCAAATCATTTGTCGTTTTAGAACCGAAAAAAAGCAGAATTGAATAAATAAACAAACAAATGATATAACAAAAGAAAAGGGATTTTGGCGAAAAACTATACCTGTTGCATGGTTGATTCCGATTGATTTTTTCTGAAGAACGTTGTAGGAAGCAGCTCTCACTCGGAGTTGAAGCGACTCTTTATTTGCCCTGTCTCTCGGTTTTTTCAGGTTTTGGACCCTTTTTGGACCGGACATTTTTGGGCTTGCCTTTGAATAACGTGTCACCTCGTCCAAAAATTTTAAAAATAAATATAAATAATTTTATTTTAATAAGGTGAAAATACATAAATTTATATATAATTAATATATTAAATATAATTTTTTTATAATTAAGATTGTTAGAATTTGATATTTAATTATTGAAACAAAAAATTCAGTTTTCTACTAAAAGATCATGTGGCTATCGAAAAATGACACGAAGGATATGATTCATAAATATTGATATATATGTTCCGTAAAAAGTTATTTTTTTATTTTTTTTAATTAATCATTTTTAATCCTCCAACTCTTATTTCTTTCTACTGAAAGGAGCCATAAAAAAAATCAAGCTATTACAATGTTAACTGAAGTTTTTTATTCTTAATTTTTTTATTCTTCCTCAAATATTTTAAAAATATTTAAATTTCAAAATCAAAAGTAATATATAACTAAATTATTAATGAATATATATATATATATATATATATATTAGAGACTAGGATTCGGATAAGCAAAGCCATGGGCTGAAGTTTCCCATTTTTTGTGTCATTTTTCATAGAGCAGCTCGACGGTGCTTGAATTATATGAAAGGGGTTGCTAAATGACATTTATTACATTTAACTTTGGCTAAAGATTAGATTTGCTACGGATCAAACTATCAGTCCAATCTACTATGTTCGGTCTGCTTGAATCGGGCTTTAGATATATGTTTTGATTAAGCTTTTTTGGGCTTAAAGATTTTCCATATAAGACATTGAAACAAAAAAAGTTCATATGTTTGTACATAATATTACAAATGTACAATTCTTCCTCAACGTATAAGACAAAAATAATGGATAGAAAGAGAGTCAAAATGGGCTGCTGAGCCTGCAAATGTGTCATCATACAACAGTTTCAGCCTTTATAGTCAAAATGGGCTACTCTATGTCTATGCACAAAAAAAGATTGATCCACCTAAAATTAAAATTAATTTTGTTTTATATATTTTTGTAAATAATTTATATTTATTTAATTTGATTATCGTATTTTATGCTTTATTTATATAAATCATGTATATCAAATTTTGTGTAAATTAATGACCAATCATTAAATGTATATAAAAATATGGTATTTTCGATTGACATAATATAAATATTAGATTGATTTAAACTTTATACGAATGATGAGTGATATTAAATTACTAAATTCAACAATAAATTTATTAAATTATCAATCATACATGAAGTTATCAAAGCTTGTAAAATAAATTAATTATATGTACACACGACTATCATTCTATAGTTATGGAAAATTAATTTATTTTACAAACTTTTATAACTTCGTGCATATATATATATATTGATGCTTAGGAAATCTGATAGGGAGTACTTTGATTATTTCAATATCAATGTATTTAGGGTTGATTTATTACATTTTATTACTTTTTATGTAACAACATAAAAGTGAATTGGAAATTAGGGCAAGTGATTAATTTTGCCACCACAATCGTTAAAATCATGGTTCATAATATGGTGACCTTGACCATTACCATTCCCATTATAGGGAGTTTGACTGGGATCATATTATATTGCTTGAGGTAATGTAAGATTCTATTATAATTCATATTTGTTTCAAAAATATTATCAAATCTCGGTAATGTGTTATTACCCACAATAATAAGATTTGATAGTATAATGGATAATGTTGTTAGCACTTTTTTTTTTTTTTTTTGAAATTATGTAACAGCCCCCTAGTGATGTGAAAATTATACCACTTTTACCCTAATTTTTATTGTTTTTAGACTACTTTGTCTTTAAACTTAAATAAATTTACAACCTAAAATTAAACTTATCTAAATATAATTAATTTAATAATTAAAAAAATTTTACTTACAAATTTATTTGTGCTTGATAGTTCTTGTATCTTAAATGAAATATTCTCTGAAAACAATTGTAATTATAAATTTTATAATTTAATATGTAACTTTCTTTTAAGAGAAAAATAGATATAAATTATTAAATATTATTTTTTATAGTAAAAAAACACATTATTTATTCATTTATATTTTTGAGGGGGTTCGGACAACTTATCTCATACCATTTTTCTTTCCAAACGAATGGCAAAACCACCCTATACAATTAATAATGATATTTTCTCATTTTTCAATATCCAGTGTTGCATTCAAAATCAAGATCATAATTGCCATATTAGGAGCCAACAATATACGGCATGTATTTATCTATTTGTTCCATAAAATTACTTCATCCATTTATTCCTCGGATTCAAATTCTTTTATTCATAGTTTCAGATAGTACTATTTTATATTAGTTTTAAGCAAAAACACTATATTTTTATTCTCTTAATATTCAACACATGGTTTTTATTTCATTGTTTTAAATATGCATTTGTCTAATAGTTAAAAACATGAAAACACATGCAGAATACATTTATTACAATATGTGTACAGTTTAATTTTCTTATCATGCAATACTAAAAATGTATCTTTGAACATACTTAATTAGAATAAGGTATCGAAGGAAATTCAACACATTGGTGTGCACTTGTAGTTAGTTAAATTACATATTTTAAAATAAAAAATACATATTATTAGTAAAAAAATTATCACTTATATTGCAAGTCACTACCAAGTATTAGCTTATATAGAGGCAAAGGTATTTTAGTAATGTGATGATTCTGGAATATTACATTCCTAGTTAACCAAACATGTTAATCTTCAAGGAAGGGAGGGTTAACCAAACATATGCATGTAAGATTGACAGGAATGTGATTTCATTATCTTGAAAGGGGGATTCCTATTATCAAAAGTAATAAAACATTCTCCGAACCAAATGCCTTCTTAGTGCCAAGTTGTCTAAACACATTGATGTCCAAATCTAGGCCTTCGTTGCTGCATTGATATACAATTCTCACCGTTTCTTAAGCCCTGATGTCAGTGTTGGTCACTTACAAGAACAAGAAAAATAAAATTAATGAACTTGCATGGTCACTACCTTAATACGAATTCTCCAAATTTCTTTAAATATATCATTCTTGTTGTTAAAAGTAATGTTATATCACGTTTGATAAATCTTTAATTTTTATGATTTTATATTTAAGTTTGATCTTTTCATTTATTATTACCATTTGGTACTAGAATCTAATTTCTATTAAGTTATTCTTACCTATTATACTTATTATCCCCTTCCAAGTTTGTCAAGTATTATTTTTTTTATTTTTTATCTTGGCCTACAAGTGATGAGCCCATTAAAATAGTTTTATCTCATATTTGTTAAGTTTCGTTTTGTTATGTTGCTCTTTTATATTACTCCTGTATATTACTTATTTCAAATTTGTGACGTGACTGTTTTTTGTTTATGCCGATTTGATGTGATAGAATCAGTAAAGCAATGTTATCTTATATTTGCTAAGTTTAGGTTTCCTATATACTTCTTCACCTTTTATTTTAGGTTGATGCTTAACATTAGACTTGTTCATAGCTTGGATAATTACAACTTATACTGAGTCAGATTTGGGTAATTTTTTTAATTCAAGTTAGCCTAAATTATTATTTAAGTAATTAAAAAATATTTTTATTTAAATTTAAATATAAATATTAAATTAAAAATAATTTTTAATTTTTTATTATTATAATCTTAAACAGTGATCTGGCCTTTTAGGCAAAGCCTAGATAGACCTAAGTAAAGGCTGAGCAGCTTGCTTGACCTGGTAGGCCTGATCTCGGGTCTTAATTTTCTTATTTTGGGCTGGTTAGACGTGGCTTGGTAACAATAATGTTAAATTAAAATAATACTTTTATTTAAATTCAATTATAAAATATATAAATATTAATGTAAAAATAATTTTTTAATGAGATGAATAATAATTTGTACGTAAATTAGTAGATCTAACCAAATTCGAGCATGGCTTAGAATTTAAAATTTTTTTGGCCACAGCCCAGCTTATCCCAAAATCTAAACCTAGACTTGAGTAAGAAATTTTAAAAAAATTCTAAACTATGACCCAACTTGGCACATAAACACCTCTATTTAATACTAATCAATCATGAAAATAAAAAACTTATAGTGTGTTTATTTCACAATAATAAGAATTTTATTATGGCTATATTCTAGCGTGGTACAGTAATGTGGCTGTTTGATTCGCAAAATGACTTTTTTGCAAAATATCTTATTACAGTCTTATTCTATGAAATCATTGAATAGCTATTCATGCCCCCCACTGAATGACTATTCCGAGCTTAGACAGAATAAAAAATTGCTTTAAAAGATTCAAATCTCATATTGTTCTATTCCACTTAATCAAATAATTGTATATAACTATTCTATTATCACATAATAACTATTCCCTTACAATCTATTTGAAGCAAACGTAGTGTTAAAGTAATTGCTTTACCCTTAAACATCTCCCACAAGCAGCTTGGTCGAAGGGACCACAAAAGGCAGTCCATCCATATCTCCGGCGCCATTCCAAAGACAATGCATAGGCTCAATTTCCCCATATTTCTTCCTCTTTTTTCTGCAGTTTTATTGCCCTAAAAATTGAGTCTAAGGTGCTTGAATTTATAGGGAAAATTTCCCTGGCTTTGTTTACAGGATTACCCTTGTCGTGACAAGGCTGAAACTCGACAATTCCAAGTCGGCTAATAGAGATTCTATATGGATCACCATAAGAAAACTTAAAGAGAATATGAAAGTTCGAAACTTCAATATGATCGCAGAGAATTTTCTTTTGAGCCAGAAAAATCACAAGTCACCAGTAAAATAATCAAAATATTAGGATATAAAATTTAATTCAGTTAATTTATTTAGTTACTTTTAAAAGATGATATTCGGTATATCTGAAGTTTGAATCTTAATATTTACAACTTCATATCTTATCCAAGGTAATCAGTATCGTATTAGTGGGCGTACCGTTTTTGTTTTGGTACAGGTACATATTAAAACCAATATGTTTCGGTGTACCGTTTCGGATTTATCAAAAGTTTGAATATTTTGAATTTATATAT
The DNA here is from genome assembly GCA_038381835.1 of Adansonia madagascariensis. NCBI lineage: Eukaryota > Viridiplantae > Streptophyta > Magnoliopsida > Malvales > Malvaceae > Adansonia > Adansonia madagascariensis. Next base: position 7,043 of record JBBYHL010476442.1, on the reverse strand, counting down.
ATGAAAAATACTTTTAAATATGAAATAAATGAGATTAAATAAATTTTATATATTAAATATTCATTAATTATAAATAATGTTATAAGAAAACTTCATCAAATGTAAGAAAATCAATATTAGTTAAGTAGTAAGATTGAAATTTTTTAATGATAATTAAATTTACGAATAATTATGTAGAATTTTTATCAAATTTACAAATAATTACGTATAATATTCATCAAATTTAAGATCAATATTGGTTTAACTTTTTTTACAAGCTTATATTATGTATCGACTAGTATAACTATTTTTTATCGGTACCACTGAAAAAGGTCGATCCCACCGTTATGGTCAATACATACAGAAATAAAACTAATTATTATCAGTATCATTATGTGTCAAATCCGATACATACCAGTTGGTATAGTTGGTACTAGTACGGTACTAATAACACCGATCTTTTCTCAACATACATACCTATTTCAAAAAAGTAAAAATTTTATAATTACCTAGACGGCAATTAATTTTATAAATTCAATGATCCACGCCTAATCTTTTATTCTTGTTTCTTTTTCTACTAAATATGTGGAGATCCAACATGAAAATTATCCAACATATAAAAATACTTCAAAAAAATAAAAATAAAATTAGAAACCTTAAAAAATGTCAAACCACATTTTGATATAGTTAAATGCCAAAAAAATTGAGAGTAAAAAGCAAAGCATCAATCCAAATATGTTATTGGGTCTGAATTCGAGTTATTTGGGTCTATTATATTTTTTAAGATTCAAATTTTTAAATTTAAAATTAATTTTAAAATTTTAAAATTATTTATATATTAATACTTCAGAATAAAGTATCAATTTTACGTTTTTATTGTCATGCTTTATCATACTTGAGTCTTAATTTTTTAAAAATTTATGTCATCTTTATTCGTAATGTGTAGTAATCATATTATGCGTTTGTATCCATGCTTCCTAAACTACTAATTCAGAATGGGAGAAATTTTTTTATTTATGATTATTAAAGGAAAAAAGGATCAAACCCACTCTTTGGAAATGTAATAATAACTATTGAAGGAATTATGATATATTTTTGTTAAAAAAATAATTTTGCTGAAGCTAGTTTTGAGGTACTTTCTAAAGTTATTATATGATAATATTTTCATCTAATATATTAAATATTATGACTAAAATATTGAAGCTCAATTAGAAATATCATTCATAACTCAAACACCATACAAACATACATGCATAATATTATAATCTTGGTACAATAGAGCCTGCATGGATCCCACTTTAATTTCTATATGATCGTTCTATATCAGATAGCTGGTCGATCGACCTAGCTGCTGATTTATTTATTTAATTAATTGGCATCCTATGTAGCGCAGAAAGCACTTACAGCGCGGTCAAGTCCCAGTTATATCTGCTCCGGATTGTGAAGATCGATGTTAAGTAGCTCTCACATTGGAAGCACTTTTGGACAGCAGCTGAAGCCACCAAACAAACTAACAATACAATGCATCACCTCAATTTCCTCCGTATTTCTTCTTCTTCTCCTGCAGTTTTGCTGCCCTAAAATGGAGTCCAGGATGCTTGAATTTATAGGGAAAATTTGCCTGATTTTGTTTACAGGATTACCCTTGTCTTGACAAGACTGAAACTTGAGAATTCCAAGTTGGCTAATAGAGATTCTAGATGGATCACCATAAGAAAACTTAAAGACGACATGAAAGTTAGAAGCTTCAATATGATCACAGAGAATTTTCTTCTTAACCAAAAAAATTCACGAGTCACCAAAAAAAAATCAAAATACTAGAATCTAAACTTACTTTAATTGATTTACTCAACTACTTTTAAAAGATGACATTCGATATATCTTAATTTTAAATCTTAATATTTATAACTTCGTATCTTATCTCTGTATACGTACCTCTTTCCAAAAAAAAGTCAAAATGTTATAATTACCCAGACGGCAATTGATTTAGTAAATTCAATGGTCCACGCCTAATCTTTTATTCTTGTTTTTTTTTCTACTAAATATGTGGAGATCCAACATGAATATTATCGAACATATAAAAATACTTCAAAAAAATACAGATAAAGTTATACACAGTAGAAAATGTCAAACCACATTTTGATACAGTTAAATGCCGGAAAAAATTGAGAGTAAAAAGCAAAGTATCAATGCAAATATGTTACTGGGTCTGAATTCGAATTACTTGGGTTTATTATATTTTGGAAGATTTAAAATTTTAAATTCAAAATCGATTTTAAAAATTTAAAAATTATTTATATATTAATATTTAAGTGTAAAGTATCAATTTTACATTTTTATTATCATGTTTTATCATACTTGAATTTTAATTTTTTAAAAGTTTATGTCATCTTTATTCGTAATAGTGTAACCATATTATCCGTTTTTGTGTATGCCTCCTAAACTACTAATTCATAATGGGAGAAATTTTTTTTATTTATGATTATTAAAGGAAAAAAAGGACTCAAACCCACTCTTTGGAAATGTAATAATAACTATTGAAGGAATTTTTAACATCTTTTTCTTAAAAAAATGATTTTGCTGAAGCATGTTTTGAGGTACTTATTATATGATAATATTTTCATCAATGTATTAAATATTATGATTAAAATATCAATTATTATATTTAATATAAAATTGTTATTATAAATAATATATTACTTAAAAATGTATAAAAATGTTCGTTAACAAAATTAAAAAAATCGGAATGCATAAAGTTTTTTTTTTGATTTTCTTGTTATCTATTTATTAAAATATATGAGTTCGCTTTGATATACAGATAATAATATTTTTTAACTTTCATGAATAAAATTAAAAAAATTATCCGGTGGTTAATTTTTTAATTAAAATTTTTTCTATACTTTAATATAATCACTTTTATAAACATCTAATTTTATCCGGATTTTAGCATCCCACGAAATCCCACTTTTGAACATATGAACTTACAAACGGATCAAGGATGATCATCCCACAAATTAAACCTGTGCTAAATAGAGAACTTAGAGAAGAATCCATATGTTAGTGGCTTATTGGTGTTGGCTCTTTATATTATGTCTTTATCTTTTAATGACTCACTAGATAAATATATTATGCATTTATGTTTTATTATTAATTAAGCTCAACAAATTAATTTAAAAAAATAAATTTCTATATTTTTATTTTTGGTCCCCAAAAAATGACTACCTCTATCCTGTTTATCTATATATGAGGAAAGATCTATTTATATTGATGTAAAACTAAATTTATTTTACACACTGACATAACTTTTTATACGATTTATATTTATTTAATTTGATAGTCCTATTTCATATTCTATTTACATAGATAATGCATGTCGAATTTTTAACTAAATTAAAAATATTTAACTATTTTTTTATTCAAAAAACTTTTAATCATTAAATATATATTATAAAAACCATTGTTTTCAATTGGTAATGATAGAGATATTGAATTAATTTGAAATTTAATGTGCATATCAAGTACAATTATATTGTTAAATTCAATTTTTAGTTTATTAAAATATTAATAGTATAAAATGTTATGTAAATACGTAAAATTAATTTAATTTTATATTAATATAAGTAGATACTTCATATATATATATATATATATATATATATATATAAAAGTAAAGTGATAAGATTTAATTGACTATAGATATATAACAGTAAAAATATTGAAGCTCGATTAGAAATATCATTCATAACTCAAACACCATACAAACATACATGCATAATATTATAATCTTGGTACAATAGAGCCTGCATGGATCCCACTTTAATTTCTATATGATCGTTCGATATCAGATAGCTGGTCGATCGACCTAGCTGCTGATTTATTTATTTAATTAATTGATTACGAAAAAAAAGTGGGCAGGCAATTAAGTCTTAAATAAAATTAGTGGCCGGAGTAGAGACGAATTTCGGCGTCATTACAATCCACGAATGCATAGCTCACATTAAGGTGACCTATTGTATCGGCTACTTTATCAACGTCAAGCTTATCAAACGTAGGCTGATCTATCTCTAGGCAATCGGCGCATGTGTCAACGATTCTCACTGTTGTAATAGCAACAATTGTCTCACCAACGTTGGTCACCTGTACATATCACCGGACCAGAAGAATTAGTTAATAAATACAAAATTATCTTAGCTATAATCTTTTATAAATAAAATAATATATATTAAATAATTTTTATCAACGAATAAATAATAAGATCGAGCAAGGTTGAAAAGAATTTACTTACTTGTAAGCACTTGCCACAGGCTTCCTGACCGTGAGGAACATCACTATCGGGAGTACCAAAGGCAGTCCAGGCATATTTGCTACGCCATTCGAGAGACTTATCGGCATCCCATGTTGCGCAGTAAACATTCGTAGCTTTCATGTCCCAGTCGTGCTTCTCAGCTTCGTAGTAAGCACGATAAGCATTTATATATGCCACATCTTGGGCAGCGACGGCAGAAATTAACTGCAGACAGCTCAACACCAAAATGCTTACGCTAATTCTTGCTGATCTCTCCATTTTTCAGTTTCCTGTTAACCCTAATTCCCAGCTTTGTTGCAGCTTTGTTGCTTCAAATTCATTTCCAAGCTGCTCAAATTTATAGGGAAATGTTCCCTGGTTGATTTTACAGAATTACCCTTATTATGTTTTGAAACTTTTGCCCCTAACTTTTCTTTTTCTCTCCTCTCCTTAAAGATCATATTATAGTCATGCGATTGATTTGTCAGTAAATTACACAAAACAAAATGATCACTAAATTAGATATATACGCATATTAAACATTTATTTTGAATTTATTTAACATAAATTTTAATTATTTTTTAATTAATACATATAAAAATAATTAATTAATCAGATATCCACTAATATGTAATATATACGATTTATAAATATAAATATAAATATGGCACTAACACATTTCTGACACTCAGATTTTTATTTTATTTTTTATTTTTTTGGACGTGGTAAATGGAGCATGGTGGATATAGAGAAGCCAAGAGGGATACTTAAAATTATTTGTCATGTTGTCAATGAGTGTAGCTGCAACTCTCAAAATCAGAACATTAATTATTGCCACTGTCATTTTCCGAATAAATCTTATTATACTATATATCACCAAAAATGCATGATAAACCTCCAAAACTGGTGAAATATTGTTAATTCTTGGTCAAATTATGAATTTGATCTCTATACACCATTGAAATCTACGTTGGTCCTTGTACAGTAATTTGATAGAATTGAATCCCTGTAATTTTATTAATCTATAAATTTAGTCCAATTAATAACAGAGTTAATAATCTGCCGTTAACTTATTGGCTTGGTTTTTTACTTTTGTGACATGACATTTGAACGATGATGTAACATATTTTGGGTGTCAACTTTAATCTTATACTATCAAAAATTATAAATTTAATCTTTTTATAATTATTCGTATAAATTTAAATTTTATATTTTATATTTTTAAATTTTAATTCATTTGTTGGTAATATTAAATTTCTTTAATCTTTTTATAATTATTCGTATAAATTTAAGTTTTATATTTTATATTTTTAAATTTTAATTCATTTGTTGGTAATATTAAATTTCTCTTGTTAATTTTATGATTTGGGTGTTGACTAGTTGGTGTATTTTTATTATTTGTTGATATTTTTATTGCTTTAAGACTCGAAAAAATAGATGAAAATTGTACAAATAGTGCAAAAAAAAAATTATAATGATCTTTTTTCGCTCCATTATTTAAAATTAAAAAGCACTCAAAAGTCAAAAATGAAACTTCACTCCGACTAGTTATTACTTTTACTATGAAAATGGAAAAGAGAGATCAAGTGAGAATATGAAGAAATGGTAATTCCTTAATTACTGTAACATTTAACTAGATAAAAGAAAATTAAAGCAGAGTGAAAAATGAAAAAGCATAAAAAATTAAAAAAGAAAAAAAGTTTTCTTTTTTTTTTAAGTAATTAAGGATATTATGTATTTGGTCCTATACTCAAATCAAACTTACTCTTGAATTAATTTTTCTTAAAAAGTTGGAGGAAGAAAAATTGATGCTAAAGTTTGATTTTTACATATTCAAAGGTCGGACTTTGGACAATGTTTCATAAATTTAGGCAGATCTAGCTTGAATTATTATTTCATAATAAAAATAATTTTATTTAAATTTAATTTGAAAATTTTATAAAAATTAAAATAAAATAATATTTTGATTATATTATGAATTGTAAAACAAGCATTTAGGGGTAGTTTGACCCAAGCTTTGGCAAAAAAAAAAATTAAAAATTTTAGGTCACAGTCCGACTCAATCTACAAATAAATTTATTTGATTTGATATTTTAAACTTTACTTTTGATTTAAACATTTTTGGTGCTCTAAGTTGATCTAGTGTTTTCTGTTTTGATTGATGATTTTGATTTTATTAGGGTCATGTACTTTGGTTTTTATTTTGATTTTAATTTTAAATGTTTTTGTTAGAAAAAAAAAGGTCAAAATGATACTATTTCACAGCATCTTTTTTTTTAATTTTACATCACATGTTCTTAATTTTAAAATAATGTGAAAATGCATTATAGTAAAAAATTCATCAGTAAATTCAATATCCATATCAGCAAGTTAACGAGAGAAATTCAACAATCTCAATTCTTGAACTAAAATTAAAAAGAATAAGGACTAAAATTTATATGAGTTATTGTAGAATGACTAAAATCATAATTTTTGAAAGTACAAGCATTAAAGTTAACATCAAAATCATGCTAGGTCATCAGAGTCAAATGCTATGTTAGAATGATTAAAATCTCCGTTGACAACTTAATGGAATATTGTTAACTCCATTATCAATTTGACTTAATTTATAGATTAAGAAAAGTTCAAGGATTCAATTCTGAAAAATTATTGTAAAAGAACAAAATCCCAAATTAGAATGATGTACAAGGACTACATAGTTTAACCTTAATTATAGGAGTAAGCAATAATAGAAGGAATTGATTAAACCAATTGAACTGATTTTGATCGATTTATTTAA
>JBBYHL010476433.1:0-13101 GCA_038381835.1 Adansonia madagascariensis | reverse complement strand
AAAGGAAAGGAGATTATTACATTCCATGTTTATCCTTGTTGACAGACAAACTTTTATTCTAAAAAATGATGGGAAGTAAAGTTTTCCTTATGTAACCATAGCATAAACTCATTTACCCAAATGAGTAGAACAAGCTTATAGCCCCAATCATGAATAAAAAAAGGTTGTTATGTGAATCCATGCTTATCCTAGTTGAAAGACGAACTTTGTTTCTAAAAAATGGTTGGAAGAAAAGCTTTTCTTATGAAACCAAAGCATCAATATCATTTATCCCAAAGAGGATAATGAGTTTATGGTTCTTTATCATGAAAAAAAAAAAGATTATTATATGAATTCGAGTTTATCCTAATTGATAGATGAACCCAAAGAGGATAATGAGTTTATGGTTCTTTATCATGAAAAAAAAAGATTATTACATGAATTCGAGTTTATCCTAATTGACAGATGAACATTGACTTTAAAAATTGCAAGAAGTGAAGTTTTTCTTATGAAACCAAAGCATCAATGCATTTATCCAGATGAGAAGAACAATTTTGCGGTGCCCAATCATTAAAAAAAGGAGATTATTATGTAAATCTGTGTTTATCCCAATTGAAAAACAAACTTTAATTCCAAAAATGGTAGAAAGAGAAGCTTTTCTTATAAAACTAAAGCATCATTATCATTTATCCTAATGAGGAAATACATTTATGGTGCCCAATCATGAAAAGAAATGAGATTTTATATGAATCTGTATTTGTCCAAATTGACAAACGAACATTAATTCTAAAAATGGTAGAAAAAGAAGTTTTTCTTATGATATCATTTATCTCAATAAGGAGAATGTGTTTATGGTGCCCAATCATCAAAATAAAGGAGATTATTATGTGAATCCTTATTTAACCCAATTGACAGACAAACTTTGATTCTAAAAAATGGCGGGAAGTGAAGTTTTTCTTATGAAACCAAAGCATTAATTCATTTATCCCAATGAGCAGAACGAGCCAGTGGTACCCAATCTTGAAAAGAAAAAAGATTGTTATATGAATCCATGTTTGTAGTAGTTGATAGACGAACTTTGCTTCTAAAAAATGGTTTAGAGAATAGCTTTTCTTATGATACCTAAGCCTCAATGTCATTTATCCCAATGAGAATAATGAGTTTATGGTTCCTAATCATGAAAACAAAAGAGATTATTATGTGAATCCATATATACAGATGAACTTTGATTCTAAAAAATGGTGTAAAGTGAAGTTTTTCTTACGAATCTAAAGCATCAATTCATTTATCCCAATGAGTAGAACGAGTTTATGGTACCCAATCATGGAAAGAAGGAAGATTGTTATGTGAATCTGTGTTTGTCCTAGTTCATATATGAACTTTGTTTCTAAAAACTGGTTGGAAAAAAGCTTTTCTTATGAACCAAAGCATCAATGGTATTTATCCTATAAGGATAATGAGTTTATGGCTCCTGATCATGAAAATGAAGGAGATTATTATGTGAATCCGTGTTTAGCCCATTTGATTGACAAAGTTTGACTAGAAAAAATGGTGGGAGGCAAAGTTTTTATTGTGAAACCTACGCATTAATTCATTTATCCTAATGAGAAGAATGAATTTATGGTGCCCAATCATTAAAACAAAAGTGATTATTATATGAATCTATGTTTATTCCAATTGAAATACAAACTTTAATTCTAAAAATGGTCGAAAGGGAAGTTTTTCTTATGAAACCAAAGCATTAATATTAGTTATCCCAATGAGGAGAATGTGTTTACAGTGCCCAATCATGGAAAGAAAAGAGATTATTCTGTGAATTTGTGTTGTCCAAATCGACAGATGAACATTATTTCTAAAAATGGTTGGAAGAGAAGTTTTTCTTATGAAACGAAAGCATCAATATCATTTATCCCAATGAAAAGAATGTGTTTATGGTGCCCAATCATGAAAAGAAAGGAGATTATTACATGAATCCATATTTATCCCATTTGACAGATGAACTTTAATTCAAAAAAATAATGGTAAGTAAAGTTTTTCTTATGAAACCAAAGCATCAATATCATTAATCCCAATAAGGAGAATGTGTTTATGGTGTCTAATTATGGAAATAGATTATTACATGAATCAATGTTTAAAATAATTTATAGACAAACTTTGATTACAAAAAATGGTGGGAAGTGAAGTTTTTCTGATGAAACCAAAGCATCAATTCATTTATCCTAATGAGTAGAATGAGCATATGGCACCCAAACATGAAAAGAAAGTAGATTGCTATGTGAATCTATGTTTATCCTAGTTGAAAAATGAACTTTGTTTCAAAAAAATGGTTTAAAGAAAAGCTTTTCTTATAAAACTAAAGCATCAATATTATTTACCCAATGAGGATAATGTGTTTATGGTTCCTAATCTTTAAAACAAGGGAGATTATTACATGAACCCATGTTTATCCCAATTGATAGACAAACTTTGATTATAAAAAGTGGTGGGAAGCGACGTTTTTTTTATGAAACCTAAGTATCAATTCATTTTTCTCAATGAGGAGAATAAATTTATGGTGCCCAATCACTAAAAGGTAGGAGATTATTATCTAAAATTGTGTTTATCCTAATTAAAAGACGAGCTTTAATTCTAAAAATGGTAGAAAGAAAAGTTTTTCTTAGTGATACAAAAGCATCAATGTCATTTATCCCAATGAGAATAATGAGTTTATGGTTCCTAATCATGAAAACAAAAGAGATTATTATATGAATCCATGTTTATCCTAATTGACAGACGAACTTTGATTCTGAAAAATGGTGGAAAGTGAAGTTTTTCTTATGAATCTAAAGCATCAATTCATTTATCCCAATGAGTAGAATGAGCTTATGCTACCCAGTCATGGAAAAAAGGAAGATTGCTATGTGATTTGTGTTTGTCCTAGTTTACATACAAACTTTGTTTCTAAAAAATGGTTGGAAAAAAGCTTTTCTTATGAACCAAAGCATCAATGGCATTTATCTAATGAGGATAATGAATTTATGGCTCCTGATCATGAAAATGAAGGAGATTATTATGTGAATCCGTGTTTAGCCCAATTGATTGATGAACTTTGACTCTGAAAATGGTGGGAGGTAAAGTTTTTGTTATGAAACCAACGCATCAATTCATTTATCCTAATGAAGAAAATGAATTTATGGTGCCTAATCATTAAAATAAAAGTGATTATTATGTGAATTCATATTTATCCCAATTGAAATACAAATTTTAATTCTAAAAATGGTAGAAAGGGAAGGTTTTTTTTTATGAAACCAAAGCGTCAGTATTAGTTATCCCAATGTTGAGAATGTGTTTATCACGCCCAATCAGGGGAAAAAAGGAGATTATTCTATGAATCCATATTGTCCAAATTGATGGACGAACATTATTCTAAAAATGGTAGAAAGAGAGGGTTTTCTTATGAAACCAAAGCATCAATATCATTTATCCTAATGAGGAGAATGTGTTTATGGTGCCCAATCATTGAAAGAAAGGAGATTAGTATGTGAATCCATGTTCATCCCAATTGTCAGATGAACTTTGATTCTAAAAAATAGTGGCAAGAGGAGTTTTTCTAATAAAACCAAATCATATCATTTATCCCAATGAGCTAAATGTGTTATGGTGCACAATCATGAAAAAAAGAAGATTATTATGTGAATCCATGTTTGTCTAAATCGACAAACATTATTCTAAAAATGTTAGAAAAAGAAGTTTTTCTTATGAAACCAAAGCATCAATTCATTTATCCTAATGAGTAGGATGAGTTTATGGCACCCAATCATGAAAAGAAAATAGGTTACTATGTGAATCAAGGTTTGTCCTAGTTGACAAATGAACTTTAGTTCTAGAAAATGGTCGAAGGAGAAGCTTTTCTTATGAAATCAAAGCGCCAATGTCATTTATCGCAATGAGTAGAATGACTTTGTGCCCAGTCACAAAAAGAAAAGAGATTATTATGTGATTCCATCTTTGTCCTAATTGACAAACGAACTTTAATTCTACAAAATGGTAGGAAAAAAATCTTTTTAAATGAAACCAAAGTATTAATGTCATTTATCCTAATGCCAAAATGAGTTTATGGTGTCCAATCATGAAAAGAAAAGATATTACAATGTGAATCCATGTTTGTCCCAATTGACAAATGAACTTTTATTCTAAAAAATGGTGTAAAGGAAAGATTTTTTATGAAACCAAAGCATCAATGACATTTATCCTAAAGAGTAGAACGGGTTTATGGTGCCCAATCATGAAAAGAAATGAGATTATTATGTGAATCTATCTTTATCATAATTGATTGAGGAACTTTGATTAAAAAAATAGAAGGAACGAAAGCTTTTTAAGTTAAACCAAAGCATCAATGTCTTTTGTCCCAATACAAGGAATAAGTTTATGGTTCTCAATCATGAAAAGAAAGGAGATTATTATATGAATTCTTGTTTCTCCCAATTGACAAATGAACTTTACCTCTAAAAAGTGATGGAAAGAGAAGCTTTTCTTACGAAACCAAAGTAATAATGTTATTTATCCTAAAGAGTAGAACTAGTTTATGATGCCCAATCATAAAAAGAAAAGAGATTATTATATGAATCCATCTTTGTCATAACTAACAGATGAGCTTTGATACTAAAAATGATGGGAAGAAATGCTTTTTAAATGAGACCAAAGCTTTAATGTCATTAATCCCAATAGGGAGAATTAGTTTATGGTGCCCAATCATGAAAAGAAAGGAGATTACTATATGAATCCGTGTTTGTCCCAATTAAAAATGAACTTTAACTCTAAAAAATGTTGGAAAGAAAAGTTTTTTTTACGAGGCCAATGCAACAATGCCATTTATCCTAATGAGTAGAATGAGTTTATGGTGCCCAATCAAGAAAGAAAAGGAGGTTACTTTGTGAATCCGAGTTTATCCTAATTGACAAATGAACTTTAATTCTAGAAAATGGTCAAAAGAGAAGCTTTTCTTATGAAACCAAAGCATTAATGTCATTTATCCCAATGAGTAGAATGAGTTCGTGCCAAATCATGAAAAGAAATAAGATTATTATGTGATTCCGTCTCTTTCCTAATTGACAAATGAACTTTAATTCTAAAAAATAGTGGGAAGAAAACTTTTTAAATGAATAAAGCATTAATGTCATTTATCCCATGTGAAAAATGAGTTTATGGTTTCCAACCATGAAAAGAAAGGATATTACAATGTGAATCCGTGTTTGTCCTAATTCACAAATAAACTTTTATTTCTAAAAATTGGTGTAAAACGAAGCTTTTCCTATGAAACCAAAGCATCAATGTCATTTATACTAAAGAGTAGAACGGGTTTATAGTGCTTGATCATGAAAAGAAAGGAGATTATTATGTGAATCCGTCTTTATGATAGTTGACAAGTGAACTTTGATTCAAAAAAATAGGAGGGGCGAAAGCTTTTTAGGTTAAACCAAAGCATCAATTTCATTTATCCTAATACAGGGAATGAGTTTATGGTGCCCAATCATGAAAAGAAAGGAGATTATTACGTGAATCCATATTTCTCGTAATTGACAAATGAACTTTAATTCTAAAAAAATGGTGGAAACAGAAGGTTTTCTTATGAAATCAAAGCATCAATGTCATTTATCCAAATGAGGAGAATGAGTCTATGGCACCCAATCATGAAAAGAAAGGAGATTATTCAGTGAATCCATGTTTGTCCCAATTGACAAATGAACTTTAGCTCTAAAAAATAATGGAAAGAAAAGCTTTTCTTATGAAACCAAAGCAATAATGTCATTTATCAAAAAAAGTTGAACGGGTTTATGGTGCCCAATCATGAAAAGAAATGAGATTATTATGTGAATCCGTGTTTGTCCTAATTGAAAGATGAACTTTGATTCTAAAAAATGGTGGAAGAAATGCTTTTTAAATGAAACCAAAGCATCAATGTCATTTATCCTAATGAAGAGAATTAGTTTATGGTGCCCAATCATGAAAAGAAAGGAGATTACTATATGAATCTATGTTTATCTCAATTGAAAAAAGATCTTTAAGTCTAAAAAATGTTGGAAAGAGAAGCTTTTCTTATGAAACCAAAGCAACAATGCCCTTTATCCCAATGAGTAAAATGAGTTTATGGTGCCCAATCATGAAACAAAAAGAGATTACCATATGAATCCATGTTTGTCCTAATTCATAAATAAACTTTAACTCTAAAAAATTATGGAAAGTGAAGCTTTTCTTATGAAACCAAAGCATCAAATTCATTCAACCCAATGAGAAGAATGAGTTTATGGTGCCCAATCATGAAAAGAAAGGAGGTTTCTATGTGATCCATGTTTCCAACTGACAAATGAACTTTAACACTAAAAAATGATGGAAAAAGAATCTTTTCATATGAAACCAAAGCATCAATGTCTTTTATCGCAATGAAGAGAATGAGTTTATGGTGCCCAATTATGAAAGGAAATGAGATTACGATGTGAATTTGTGTTTGTCTTATTTGAGAAACAAACTTTAATTCTAAAAACTAGTGGGAAGAAATGCTTTTTAAATGAAACCAAAGCTTCAATGTCATTTATCCTAATGAGGAGAATTAGTTTATGGTGCCCAATCATGAAAAGAAAGGAGATTGCTATATGAATCCATGTTTGTCCCAACTGACAAATGAACTTTAACTCTAAAAAGTGATAGAAAAAGAAACTTTTCCTATGAAACCAAAGCAACAATGCCATTTATCCCCATGAGTAGAACAAGTTTATGGTGCCTAATTATGAATAGAAAAGAGGTTACTAAGTGAATCTGGGTTTGTCCCAATTAAAAAACAAACTTTAATTCTAAAATATGGTGGAAGGAGAAGCCTTTCTTATAAAGCCAAAGCATCAATGTCATTTATCTCAATAAGCAGAATGATTTTATAGTACCCAATCATGAATAAAAAAGGAGATGACTATGTAATCCGTGTTTGTCCCAATCGATAAATAAGCTTTAACAACAAAAAATTATGGAAAGAGAAGTTTTTATTATGAAACCAAAGCAACAATGTATTTATCCTAATGAGTAGAATGCATTTACGGTGCCTAATCATTGGAAGAAAATAGATTTTTATGTGAATCCATCTTTGTCCTAATTGACATATGAACTTAGATTCTAAAAAATGGTAGGAAGAAAGACATTTTAAATAAAACCTAAGCATCAATGTCATTTATCCCAATGAGGAGAATAAATTTATTGTGCCTAATCATAAAAAGAAATGAGATTACTATATGAATCTGTGTTTGTCCTAGTTGATAAACAAACTTTAATTCTAAAAAATGGTCGAAAGAGAAGCTTTTCTTATGAAACCAAAGCATCAAAGTCATTCAACGCAATGAAGAGAGTGATTTTATGGTGCTTAATCATGAAAAAAAAAGAGGTCACTATGTGAATCCAGGTTTGTCCCAACCGATAAACAAACTTTAATTTGAGAAAATGGTGGAAAGAGAAGGCTTTCTTATGAATCTGAAGCATTAATGTCATTTATCCTAATTAGTAGAATGAGCTTATGGCACCCAATCTTGGAAAGAAAAGAGATTACTATGTGAATCCGTGTTTGTCCCAATTGACGAACAAATTTTTATTCTAAAAAATGCTTGAAGGAGAGCTTTAAAATAGTAATGTCTTTAATCCTAATAAATAGAACAGGTTTATGATGCCAATTCATGGAAAATAAAGAGATTATTATGTGAATTCGTCTTTGTCGTAATTGGCAGACGAACTTTGATTCTAAAAAATGGTGGGAGGAAATGCTTTTTAAATGAAACCAAAGCAGCAATGTCATTTATCCCAACCAGGAGAATTAGTTTATGGTACCCAGTCATGAAAAGAAAGGAGATTACTATATGAATTCATGTTTGTCACAATTGACAAATGAACTTTAACTCTAAAAAATGTTAGAAAGAAAAGCTTTTCTTATGAAACCAAAGCAACAATGTCATTTATCCTAATGAGTAGAATGAGCTTATGTTGCCTAATCATGAAAAGAAAAGAGGTTACTATGCAAATCTGGGTTTGTCTCAATTCACAAATGAACTTTAATTCTAGAAAATGGTAAAAAGAGAAGCTTTTCTTGTCGAACCAAAGCATCAATGTCATTTATCCTAATCAGTAGAACAAGCTTTATGGTGCCCAATCTTGGTAAGAAAGGAAATTACTATATGAATTTATGTTTGTCTTAATTGAAAAATGAACTTTAATTCTAAAAAATGCTTGAAGAAGAAGCTTTTATTATGAAACAAAAGCATCAATGTCATTTATCCCAATCAAGAGAATTAGTTTATGGTGCCCAATCATGTAAAGAAAGGAGATTATTATGTGAATTTGTCTTTGCCATAATTGATAGATGAACTTTGATTCTATAAATAAAGGAAAGAAATGCTTTTTAAATGAAACCAAAGCATCAATGTCATTTATCCCAATAAGGTGAATTAGCTTATGGTGCCCAATCATGAAAAAAAAAAAGAAGATAACTATATGAATCCATGTTTGTCCGAATTAAGAAATGAACTTTAATTCTAAAAAATGGTAAAAAGAGAAGCTTTTTTTTTTAAACCAAAGCATCAATGTCATTTATCCCAATAAGTAAAATAAGTTTATGGTGCCCAATCATTGAAAGAAAGAAGATTATTATATGAATCCATCTTCATCCTACTTGACATACGAACTTAAATTCTAAAAAATGGTAGGAAGAAACACTTTTTAAATGGAACCTAAGCTCAATGTCATTTATCCCAATCAGGAGAATGAGTTTATGGTGCCTAATCATGATATATGAATCTGGGTTTATCCTAATTGAGAAACGAACTTTAATTCTAGAAATTGGTGGAAAGAGAAACTTTCCTTATGAAACCAAAGCATCAATGGCTTTTATCCCAATAGGTAGAACAAGCTTGTGGCACCCAATCTTGGAAAAAAAAAAGATTACTGTGTGAATCCGTGTTTGTCTTAATTGGCAAATGACTTTAATTCTAAAAAATGCCTGGAGAAGAATCTTTTATTATGAAACCAAGCATCAATGTCATTTATTCCAATCAAAAGAATGAGTTTATGGTTCCCAATCATGAAAAGAAAAGAGATAACTCTGTGAATCCGTCTTTGTCATAATTAACAGACGAACTTTGATTCTAAAATATGGTGGGAAAAAATGCTTTTTAAATGAAACCAAAGCATCAACGTCATTTATCCCAATGAGGAGAATGAGTTTATGGTGCCCAATCATGAAAAGGAGATTGCTATATGAATTTGTATCTATCGTAATTGACAAGCGAACTTTAATTCTAAAAAATGGTGAAAAGAAAAGCTTTTCTTTTGAAACCAAAGCATCAATGTCATTTATCCCAATGAATAGAATGAATTTATTGTGCCCAATCATGAAAAGAAATGAGATTATTTTGTGATTTCATCTTTGTCCTAAATGACAGACCAACTTTGATTCTAAAAAATTATGTGAAGAGAAGCTTTTTAAATAAAACTAAAGCATCAGTGTCATTTATCCAATGTGAAAAATGAGTTTATGCTGCCTAATCATGAAGAAAAAAGAGATTATAATGTGAATCTGTGTTTATCTCAATTCGCAAATAAACTTTTATTCTAAAAAATGGTGGAAGGATAAGCTTTTCTTATGAAACCAAAGCATCAATGTCATTTATCCCAATCAATAGAACGAGTTATATGAATCCATCTTTGTCCTAATTGACAAGTGAACTTTAATTCTAGAAAATGTTTAAAGGAGAAGCTTTTATTATGAAACCTAAGCATCAACGTTGTTTATCCCAATCAGGAGAATGAGTTTATGGTGCCCAATCATGAAAAGAAAGGAGATTACTATATGAATATAAGTTTGTCCCAATTGACAAATGAACTTTAATTCTAAAAAATGGTGGAAAGAGAAGCTTTGCTTACGAAACCAATGCATCAATGTCATTCATCCTAATGAGGAAAATGAGTTTATGGTGCCCAAGCATGAATAAAAAAGAGATTATTATCTGAATCTGTGTTTGTCCTAACTAACAAATGTATTTTATCACTAAAAAATGATGGAAAGAGAAGTTTTTCTTATGAAACCAAAGCATCAATGTCATTTATCCCAATAAGGAGAATGAGTTTATGGTGCCCAATCATGAAAGGAAAGGTGATTACTATGTGAATTCGTGTTTGTCTTAATGGAGAAACAAACTTTAATTCTAAAAAATGGTGGAAAGAGAGCTTTTCTTACAAAACCAAAGCATTAATGTCATTTATCCTAATAAGTAGAACGAGTTTATGGTGCCCAATCATGAAAAAAAAGGAGATTATGTTACAACTTGCCCTAGGGTGGATCTTCACAGATCTATGGGCGTATACAACTTAAAATATTTTTTTGACTTAGAAATATCTTTTTGATCAAGACTTTTCCTTTAGGATGTGATGAGAATGAGAAAGTACTTATTCTCGATTTGTGATGCAGTGAAGGGGACCATAAGATGAATCGTTCATCTTATTGGTCTCGGATGACCATCATGAAATGGCTAATGCTTGGAGTCGCCACCAATCATTTTGGGCTACGCATGACCAGATGCCTATTGAAACCTATGTTTTAAGTTATGAAACTCAAAATATCAATCCTGTGGTTTATGTAGTATAAAGATTCACCATTTAGGTTCGAGAGTTAGTTACACATGATGAAGTATGAACCTCTTCGCAATGCCCAAAATGGGTACCTTACTAGCTATGTCTTATCTCAGTTTCGATTCTTTCGATCTTAACTCATACTATTTTGATATAACCCCCTTTTAATGCATGAATTTTATAGAAATACAAATCTAGGTTTTGATGAAAAGATTTAATCTCATACACGCCCCGAAAAGATAGGGAATATAGAGATTGTCAATAAAAATGACCTTTAGATTTTATTATGAAAAATAGAATGTTCCACTTTAGGCATTAGAGAGATACCCATGCGGAATATTACCTTTAGTTTTACTTGAAATGTTTTAAAAAAATGCATACAAATAATCATCACGAAGAAATCACGTTAGTACAGCAACAAATGAAGCAACATAACATGGACCATTCAATGTAATGATAAAGGGAAGAAATGGACTATTGGAATTTATCTCACAATTGGCAACGATTATTGAGGAATAACCGAATTGATAATTTTTAAGATTCGTCTGGGTTCCTTGATTGAACGAGGTCTTTTTGACACATTCATGGAAGTTTGGAAAGGAGAAAAATTTAATTGTGGTTGAAAGACAAGGTTATAGTATCCCCTCAGAAGGATGGGTTAAAGTATCCTCGTGGATGATAAATAATATTGATAAAGGAAGATTTCTAAGTCCTGAAAATTTTGAAAAATGGGATTGTAGTATCCCCTCAGAAGATCGGGGTTGGAGTATCCCCGTAGATAAGAAATAATTTTGAAAAGGAAGATTTTAAAACCTTGATAATTTTGAAAAGTGGGGTTAAAGTATCCCCTCAAAAGGTCAAAGTTGGAGTATCCCTAAAAGTTACATATCTGACACTCTTTAAAGAAGTCAAGTTGGAAAACTTAAGTTGACAAAACTTCATGATTTAGAAAATGAGTGAGCATTTTGATGATTTTTGGTAAAAAAAGTTATGAACGAGGATGGTAAAGATGTTAAAACATATTCGTGCCTTGATGCGAGCTTATGGGAGTTCAAAACATGTTCTTGAGTTTGATTGGGATGATATGAAGACATTCGAATGTCTCGAGATGAAATTCGAGAAAATAACTTAATTTTAACCATGACCGAGAATAGGGGACAGCATCACGTGATCCCATTTTTTGAATTTATTATAGATTGGTTTGAAGGTTTTAAAAGATGGACATGATATCATCAAAAAGGTAACTTGATAAGGGTCAATATAAATATATTCCTAATATCCCAAAATATTACTTTCTGGGAAAATATATTTTCAAATTTGGGTCAATTACGCTACTAACAGAGCATGTAAGGAAAACGGTATGTTAGAATTCAAAAAATCATTTCGGACTCGTTGGTATCGAAAAATTATGAATAATACCTTTCCAAAAAAGGCATTTCATGAACTTTTTAGGAAAAATGTTAGACAGATTTGGAAAAGTCGTTTAGTGGGCCTAAAGGGCCTAACCAAAATACATTTTGTTAACTTTAGGGATTCCAGATAGCCTAGGTTTGAAAAATCGTAACTCTTTCATCCAGACTGATCCGGGGGTAAGCATGACCTCATTTTAAAGATATTTTGATGCACTTTTAGAAAAAATATTATAAAATTCATAAAAAATCATTTGAGATTTTAAAATGATTTTCAATTTGTAACAATGATGCTACCAATAGAGGACAAAGCAAAGCAAAGGATATTTCTCATTTTCTTTATGTTTACAGGTCCAAACACAAGTCATCGACATTAGAACATCCATGACTGAAGGGAAAGAGTGGCATGAGCATCACGAACTCATTTGCATAGCCCTGGAGTAATTTGGGATGATGAAATAGCCCACTGATCATACCACTCAAGGTTTTGACTCAAAAGCAAGGCATGAACATTTAGGGAACAAGTGCAAGGCCATTTTCTTTGAAAAATTAAAAGTTTTGAGCTCGTTTAATCAGGATTACAGATCTGAAAAACTTTATTTTCCCTAAGATTTTTTTAGTTAACTTTAAAGAAAATGCTAAGATCATGCTAGTCCCATTGGTTGAGGTTAGCATGCTTAGCTTGGGGAGGTTTTGAAAATCAATTTTTTTAACAATCATAAAACATGCATTTAGATACGGAATAGACAATGAACATACAAGGGAATGGCACATAACATGAATGGGGATTCCAACTTTACCAATGGTCTTGATAAAGAAAGTGTTATGTATATATCTTATGAAGTGAAGCATGCTGAAAATAACAATGATTCATGACAAAAGGCAAGTTAACATATAAACATGCTTGAAACATGCTAGGCTAAGGATTTATGCGTGGATTGAACATAACATGATGCATGGATAATGCATAAAATGCATAGGCAAGAGCTATCAAAATAATGAGATGAAATGAGGCATTTTGCACATCAAAGGGGCATTAAGGCATCCAAATCCTAAACTACCACAACCAAAAGCCACA
>JBBYHL010476432.1:0-48565 GCA_038381835.1 Adansonia madagascariensis | reverse complement strand
AACTACCACAACCAAAGGCCACAATAATGCATGAGAATCCTAAGAGGGTGATGGAAACATGGAGAGCTCACTAAAATAATAAAGATCCTAAAAAATAAAAAATAAAAGTGATAAGTAAAAAGTTATACCAATAAAACTTCAATTCTTGGCCAAATAGTTGGAGCAGCAGAGATGGCTTGAATTTTCCTCTTTTTCTGGTTGTTAATAAGCAAGAAAAGAGAGAGAAACAATGAGGTGTTGGTTCTGGTATGGATGAGGGTGATTTTTAGAATGTGTGATGGTTGGAAATGAGTGTTTTGGGGCTATTTTTGGGTGGTAAGTGAAGAGCTACAGGATTCTAGTTTCTTTCTATAGCAATGTACTTTTGAAAGCTGAAAATGTGCTGAAATCTAACCTTTTATAGCTGAGATATAAGTGATCTATTTATACTAGCGTTTTAGAGCCAAATTGAAGGTGTTTTTGGTCATTTCTCAAGGGGGATAAAGTGATGTCAGCTTGGTGGCTATAGAGTGGCTGTAGGGAGCAACTTGCTGTCAATGTGATGGACATAGGGTGGCTGATTTAAATGCTAAAATGATTTTCCAGCAAATAGGGTGGTAATGGTGATCTTGGTTAACAAGCTAGGGAGGAGTAGGGTGATAATGTGACATTAACCTCTTTTATCTAATTTAGACTTCAAAAAAAATATTTTGATTAATTCAAAAGTCTAAATTCATAATTTGATATGGGTTTTGATCTTTTTTTATGCAAAGAAATGAGTTAAAATTGAGTTTTTGATCATTGCCCCCTCTCACGTCTATGCCTCAGATTGTTAAAAATTAGCCTGAATAAAATAAGGGTCTATAGCTATCCCTTTTTGACTGTTGCTGAGAATTAAAAATAGGGAAAAGATGAATAAACACTATTTTATCCGTGGTAGAATGATGCTTCCCAGAATATTAGGGTATAGGTTTCTAAAGTTTGACCCTCTTAGGTAAATGCAAAAAATCGAGGATTTTTCATCAACTTGTGTGAGCTTTGACTTAAACTTGGGTGCCACCAGCTCGTGTAGGCTTTGATTTGAATGTTGCCAGCTTGTGCAAGCTTTAACTTAGACTTAGATGCCACCAGCTTATATGGACTTTGACTCGGGTGCCGCCAACTTATGCGAGCTTTGGCTTTGACTTGGGTGTGACCAACTTGTACGAGCTTTGACTCGAGTGCCGCTAACTTGTGCAGGCTTTAACTTAAACTATGTGCCACCAGCTTGTATGGAATTTGACTTAGACTAAGTGCCACCAGCTTGTGTGGGCTTTAACTCGGGTGCTGCCAACTTGTGCGGGCTTTGACTTAGACTTGGGTGCCACCAGCTCGTGTGGGCTTTGACTTAGGTGCCGCCAACTTGTGTAGGCTTTTGAAATTGTGGCACAACTTGTGGGCTTTAAAAGGGTGCCACTGACTTATGGACTTTAAAAAGGGTGCCACTGACTTATGGGCTTTGAAAAAGATGCCATTAACTTGTGGGCTTTGAAGGGGTGCCACTGACTTGTGGGCTTTGAAAATGGTGCCACTGACTTATAGGCTTTTGGAAATATGCCACTGGCTTGTGGGCTTTGAAGAGGGTGCCATTGACTTGTGGGCTTTGAAAAGGCTACCACTAACTTGTGGGCTTTAAAGGGGTGCCACTAACTTATAGGCTTTTGGAAAGGTGCCACTGGCTTGTATGCTTAAGAAGGTTTCATGATAGGTGCCTTCTGAATAACGCTTGGTTTATGAAGCTTAGAGTTCTTATGAGGGAATCCTTCGAGGTTTGGTGAACCTGGCCTAAAGTAACATTGCAAAAGTCATAATGTGTGATGGCAATGTGAATGCATAATGTGGAATGCTATCATGATTGCATGATGTGAAGCCTAATATCAGAGATAGCTGCAGTTTTTCTTAAATGTCATTCAAACTTTCATAGAGACGGCGATTCATCTTTGTTGTAACTATGGACGAGAATTTTCTTGATCCTGCTGGGGATTGTAGGTTATCTCAACTCTACTGGGGATACGATAAACAATTTATTCTCAAGAATTTGGATTGTTGCATTTCCTAATTTGGGAGGCTCAATCATTTTCCTAAAAATTGGAAGGCATTGTCAACAATTTAGAGACTATTTGGCTAATTAGGTTGATGTCTTTGGTTTTAATAAGATTTTGATAGATCGCATAGGTTAATTTTTGGTTAGCTTAAAATGGTTTTTCTTAAGATATGGCATGTGAAAGCAAGAAATAGTTTAGTGTATAGTCATGCCGAGTGGGTGTTTAGACGCAAATAGTGCATGATCTTAATGATCAGGGCTAAGCAAAGTTCCCCATGCATTTTTTTCCTTTTGATGTAATATCGAGATGTCCTGATGCATATTTCAATTGATTATCAAATATTATCAGTTAAATGACAAGTGCAATGTGAATTGTATAAGGGTTAAAAGAAATAAGGTAATATTCATTTGTGACAACAAAAAGATACAACTTCGTATACTATCTGACAAACAAGTGATTTGGTGGTAAGAATGATGATCTTTTGGGGGGAAGATGCCTCTGACAATCATAACATAGATGTTCCTTAGGTGCTTTTTAGGATCTTTCTCGAACAATAAATATAACTAGTATGAGATGATCTTAGGAAGATCTCTAGGATTGCTTTGTATTGTCCTGTAGGCACTCTCAGTTTAGCCCCATAAAAATTAATCTTCTTAAGTTGCCCTCGTAGGTTTTCAATTATAGTAAGGTTAGCTACCCAGATGCCCTTTTTGAATTTTCATTTGGACCCCTTTTTATTTTTTTTTTGTTTTTGTTTTTTTATCTTTTTTGCTCTTTTTTTTATTATTTATTTTTTTGCTATTTTTTTTTAAGAAAACCTTTTCAGGTTTTCACCCTCTACGTGTAATATTTCTTGATAAAATCTTAGTTGACTGGGTTGGGTAAGACATTGTCATCCATTTCTGACAAGATTAGGGCTCCTCCGAAGAAGGCTTACTTCACAACATATGGTTCTTCCCAATTAAGGGTCCATTTACCTAGTGCATCTTCATGAATTTGAAGGATCTTTTTCGATACCAATTCACCTGGGTGAAATTGTCATGGGCACATCCTTTTGTCATGGGCTCAGATTATGTGTCTTTGATACTTTTGACCATGGCAGATGGCTTTCATGCATTTTTTCTCGATGAGGTTGAGCTGGTCATACCTGTTCTTGACCCATTCAGCTTCTTCAAGTTTGGTTTCCATCAAGACTCTGAGATAAGGGATCTCAACTTCGATAGGCAATACAGCTTCCATCCCATAGATAAAAGAAAATGGGGTAGCACTTGTGGAAGTGCGGACTGAGGTCTGATAGGAATGAAGTGCAAAGAATAGCTTCTCATGCTAGTCTTTGTAAGTCTCGACCATTTTCTCAACTATTCTTTTAATGTTTTTATTGGCTGCCTCGACTGCCCCTTTCATCTTTGGGCGATAAGGGATAAAATTATGATGCTGGATCTTGAATTGTGAGCAAACCACTTGCATCATTTTATTGTTTAAGTTGCTTGCATTATTTGTGATGATTTGGTTCGAGAGGCCATATCTACAGATGATGTCCTGCTTGACAAACTTATAGATGATCGATCTAGTGACATTTTCATACGAGGCAACCTACACCCATTTGGTGAAATAGTCAATCGCTATAAAGATAAAATGATGCCCATTGGAAGCTTTATGGATGATTGGCCCGATCACATCCATGCCCTATATGGAGAAGGGCCATGGGGCTATCATAACGTGAAGTGGCATTGGAGGGACATTGTTCTTGTTCGCATAGATTTGACACTTATGGCATTTTCGGGCATAATTGATGCAGTCTCTCGCGAGGGTCAACCAGTAATAACTTGCTCTCATGATTTGCTTGGCCATCTGATGTCCATTAGCATGTGTGCCATAAATCCCTTCATGAGCTTCTTCTAGGATCTTTTCGGCTTTATAAGTGTCAACGCATCTGAGCAATACTTGATGTGACTCTTTTTGTGTAAGATTTTTCCATCAAGAACAAATCCCATAATCAGCCTTCTAATAGTCTTTTTATTAGTCTCGGTTGCATGCTTGGGATATTGCTGATCCTTAATGTAACGAAGGATGTCATAGTACCACAATATGCCATTATTCTTTTTTTCAACACTATGACAATGAACCGGAGTTGTGTAAATGCTCATCTGGATAGGAGTAACGTCCAACTCTTGGTTGACTTTAAACATGGATGATAAGGTAGCCAAAGCATCAGCTATTTGGTTCACTTCTCGAGGTAAGTGTCAAAAACTAATATCATCAAATTCTTTCTTGAGCTCTGTTATCAGCTTCCCATACTGCATCTGCTTGGCATCACGAGTTTGACCTTCCCTTTTCAATTAGTAGATGACTAGGGTCAAATCACCGAACACCTATAATATCTTGACATTCCTCTCAATGGCTGCTTAAAGCCCCATAACATAAGCTTCATATTTTGTGATATTATTCGTGCAGTCGAAATTTAGCCTTACTATGAACGAATAATGACTCCTATAGGGTGACATTAATATTGCTCCAATTTCATGTCTTAGAGCATTTGATGCTCCATCAAAATACATCTTTCAGGATTAATCTTGGTTGGAGGCATTTTCGTCTTCAAAAATGCACATTAGATCTTGTTCTGGGAAGTCAAAATTTAGGGGTTCATAGTCATCTACCTCTCGACTTGCCAAAAAGTCAATTATCGCACTACTCTTGATGGCCTTTTGACTGACATAGGCAATGTCGTATTCAGAAAGCAAGACTTACCATCTAGCTAGCCTTTTTGATAGTGTAAATGCTTCACATAAAAACTAGATAGGATCAAGCCTTGCAATCAACCATGTGGTGTGATACAGCATGTACTACCTGAGTCTCTTTGCTTTACACACTAAAGCACAACATAACTTCTTGACTGCAGAGTAATTGCACTCGCATTCCATGAACTTTTTGCTTAAGTAGTAAAGCACTTGTTCTGTCTTTCCAAACTCATCATGCTACCCTAATACACAACCTATAGACTTGTTAAAGACTGCCAAGTCAAGGATTAAAGGTTGACTGAATATCGATGGTACCAACACTGCTAGGCTTGATAGATAAGGTTTGACTTTATCAAAGGCTTTTTGACATGTCTCATTCCACTCTCTCAGATTTTGTTTGCAAAGAAGCCGAAAGATGGGGTCGTATTTATCAATGAGCGGGCATATGAATCTAGTGATGTAGTTCAGTCTCCCCAAAAAGCTTCTCACTTCCTTTTGGGTTTGAGGTGGTGGCATATCTTGAATGGCTTTGACTTTGTCTGGGTCAACTTCAATCCCTTTTTTGCTGACAATAAAGCCTAGAAGCTTGCCCGAAGTGACTCTGAAGGTGCATTTCTAGGATTTAATTTGAGTTGAAATTTTTATAGTTGTTCAAAAAGTTTCTAAAGGTCTATGACATGCTCATCCTCTTTTGTTGACTTGGCAATCATATCATCAATGTAGACTTCAATTTCTTTGTGCATCATGTCATGGAACAGGGCTAACATGGCTCGCTAATAGGTTACCTCAGCGTTTTCGAGTCCGAAGGGCATGACATTATAGCAGAATGTCCCCCACATGGTTATGAAAGTTGTTTTCTCCATGTCTTTGAGTGCCATCTTGATCTAGTTGTAGCTTGAGAATCCATCTATGAAGGAGAAAAGAGAATTCTTGGTTGTGTTGTCTACCAAAGTGTCGATATAAGGTTGCGGGATGTTATCCTTTGGACTAGCTCGATTTAGATCTTGAAAATCAACAAGCATTCATACTTTGCCATCCTTCTTTGGTACTGGGACTATATTAGCAAACCATTTTGGATATTTGGCTACTCTAACAAACCCTGCATCAAACTATTTCTTGACTTCCTTTTTAATTTTGAGAAGCATTTTCTACTTTATCCTCTTTAACTTTTGTCAGATCAGTTTGCATTTGGGCTTAATGGGAAGTTTATCGACCACTATATCAATGTCCAGTCTTGGCATGTCTTGATATGACCAAGCGAATACATCCCGATATTCTTAGAGTAATTCTATCAACTTGGTCCTAATCGTTGACTTTATTGAGGTTTCGATTTTAACCTCCGTTCTATCCTCTTGAGTACCCAAATTTATTACTTTCGTTGGGTCTTTATGGGGTATGATCTGCTTCTCCTCTTGCTCAACAAATCGTAAAAGGTCTGGTGGTACGAATCTTTCTTCGAAATCTTTTTCAGGATCAACTTTACTAGTGCAAATTGACTATTCACAATTGATCTTCAGCAACCCATTAGACACATCCATATCACAATTATTAGGATACCTAAAAGGGTAAAAAAATAAACATTGCAAAAGGCACACACACAACCAAGGGATTTGGATAAAAATAAAGGTAAAAAGGTTGAAAAGTGATACATAATAAGGAATGATATATGCAAAAGTCATTTCATTGATAATATTTGATAAAAAATACTCCTTACATAGGACACCTATCTATCTTTGGGCGAGGACAGGTAGGTTTTCATTTCTTGATGTTACATGAAAAGGACAGGAAAAGTGCAGAGGCTTCTATCATGACCCTGTCATCAAAATCAGGTCTTACTGGAAGGACACGAATTTTATGGCTCGGTATCTTGGAGATAGAGGTTGTTAAGTGCTTTGTTTAAGATAACCAAGACATCTTTAACCTTTTGCTCTTCTGGTTGGCTTGGATTAATTTGTCATCTCGAACGAAATATCTCAGAGATAGATAAAAACATTGTTAGCTTTGATTCCCCCTCTCGACCCAATGATCATGTCATCTCCTGGTTGTAGATCCTCTTGTCTTGCTGCTTTCTTGAGTTGCATTGGCCTTGAATCCTAAGCCTCTTTTGTTGGCTTGGGTGGTGACCTATAGGGCTCAGGCCATCCCTTGTAGATTCTTGCCCAGCCTTTTTCCAGCACAGGAACCTCTGCCAATGATCATTTTTAAACCTGAGTGTGTACTCTTTGACAAGTGGGGTTTAATTATTAGCAATCCTTCTCCCATAAATGTTGCATTAATTAACTTGAAGGATTGGAAGGCTAACTCCGGTGCATCTTTATTAGGCTCTATGTAGATTTCCTTAGTGAAAGCAATGGTGATCATTTTTTCTTCAGCTCTAATAGTGACTACTTTGTCATCTATCATAAATTTCAGCTTCTGATAAAGAGATGATGGGACGGTTACAGCAGAGTGTATCTATGGCTTTCCTAATAGGCAATTGTAAGAAGGATTAATATCTATAACTTAAAAGTCCACTTTATATGTACATGGGCCTATCTAAAGCTAGATTCTAATATTTCCAATTACTCTACTACATGTTCCATCAAAAGCTCAAACTATGGTGTAGCTACTTTTGATGTTAGACTGATCGATAGGGAGTTTGCTTAATGTAGTCATAGGCATGACATTAAGGGCTGACCCATTGTCATGAGTACTTTAGGCAAACTGCATCCTTTGCAATGGGTACTGATATGCAAAGCTTTATAACTACCCTTGCCTCCGACTGGGATCTTATCATCAGTAAAGGAGATATAATTATCAGCCATGATGTTGTTCACTAGCTGATCTAATTTGTCCATGGAGATGTTCGCTGAACATATGCTTTGTTTAACACATTCAGAAATGTATTTCGATGAATCTTTGAATTAAAAATCAGAGACAGCACAGAAATCTTTGTTGGTTGTTTGCTTAACTGGTCTATAATGAAGTATTCACTGTGCTTGATGAACCTAAAAAACTTCATGGCTTCTCTTTCACTTACTGCTTCTTTGACTTTTTCAGGCTTAAAATTTTTTGCTTGGGCCTGAGTTGTACTGGTGCTTGGAGATACATAAACCTTCTATTTTTCTTGAGTAGGTGGAGCGTAACACCTACCATTATGGGTTAGGTGACTAACTCCTGGTAATTCCATTGCAACAGCTAAATGAGTTGGTTCTCCGATTATCACTACCTGATTCTCGTATTTCTATAGGATAGCTTTATTGCTCTTATACAGGAATAGTTTAGGTAACTTCACAACTAACTTTGGTTAAGGTATCGAAAAACTGGCCTCGAAACTTGACTTGCCATAAAGAATGAAGGGTCAGTTTCTCCCATAAGGCAGCTGCATGGTTTCATCTCCTATCATGTTGATAGATTTAGTAGTAGGTGTGATTTCATATAGAATTCTATATGGCCTTCATTCATCATACTTTGAACCATGACCCAAACTCCCTGCATGTTTGTAAGGTATGACCTACAACTGTGTGGAAGTCATAGAAGTTGTCAGGATTGTCTTCTAATTTTTTTTGTTGCATTGAGCAACCCGACCTGAATCAATGCCTGCCAGATTAAGAACATTAGCATCCTTACATCCTTTATGCTTGCCTTGACTTCATATTTATTTTTAGTGTTGATCATGTTTGTAGCTGACTCAGTGTGGTTTGGTAAAGGATTGGTGACAACATTTGGTCCCTGGTTCATCCCAAACTGCAAGACTTTTGAGTTAATTAGATTTTGTACATTTCATTTAAAAGGTATGTAATCCTCAATGTCATGCCCTCTACCCTAGCATGGTATTCACAGTAAGCATTTAGGTTATACCATTATGGGTATGGTGGCTTCTTTTCTGGGACATAGATTAGGGCCACCAAATGATTTTGGAGCAAGGTCTGGTAAAGCTCCTTATAAGTCATAGGATAGGATCAAAATGTTGTCTTTGTTGATTTGCACCTCAATTGCTAGATGCATTATTGGTTGCTCGATTAGCACTTTGGTGAACTTGTAGAGGGTAGCTTTGTGGTTGATTGGATAGGATTGCAAAGGATGGGTTGTAGGTTATGGCATTAATTAGCTGAGGGGGTATGGTGATAGGGCGAGAATACAGCGCACTTGGGTGGTAACGGTCAGGTATTTGATGCTATTTTGGCTGAGATGAGCTAATATAACTTATGGCATTAGTCTTTCTTTCCTTCTTCTTACCGGCAATGGGCTTCTTACTCGATCCAACTATTTCCCTAGCAAACATTCTACCACTCTTAATGGCGGCATCGATCATTTCTCCGAAAAGTACTAAGTCTACAAATTTCTTGGTGGTATTCCCTACGATCTTCTTGCAATAAGGAGCACGTAAGGAGTGAATGAAAGTAACTGTCATCTTATTTTCTATAAAGGGAGGCTAGACTAGGGCTACTTCTTTTCTCCACTTTTGGGTGTATTGTCTAACACTTTTAATAGGCTCTTCTCGAAATTTATCAGGGAAAGTCGATCTAGCACCCAATCTGACACGTGCTAATATTGATTTAGAAAGGCCTTAGCCAAGTCTGCGTATGATTGGATTTTAACATTGTCTACCTCGATATACCATCGAGCTGCTGCCCTAATGAGGCTATGCTTGAAGCAGTGGATGAGGAGCTTTTCATCTTTCTTATACCCAGCCATCTTTCGTAAGTACATTCGGACATGGACAGAAAAGTCAGTGGTTCTATTAAACTTTTCAAACTCTGGGACTTTAAACTTCAGGGGAATGAGAAGGTTGGACACCAAAGATAGCAATTATGCATCAAGAGCTCTGAACTTTCACTTCCATCGATAGCTTTGAGGCATTTTTCTAGTAGCTGGAATTTGTTCACTTCTTCCCTAGTCATGTGGACTTTTGACCTTATGTTTTCTCTAGTTCCTCATGGTCAAGGGTTATCAGATCTATCGATGAGACTTTTGCATCAACCCTTAAGTAACGGGAATGAATTGACCTACCGCAATAGGATTTAGGTAGATAACTAGTGGAGCCTGAGCGACAGGTATAGGAATGGGTCGTTGTTCTTGTCTAGTTTCCCCTTGGGTAGGTTTTGGATTATTGGTAGGGGGACTTTTAGCATTGGGAGGATCATTCCTTGTTTCAATAGTGCTGGCTTGCCTTTTTTCTTTCATAGAGATGGTCATTAGTTTCATAAGTTTTGCGATTTGATTTTGCATTTCGTATTGCTAACAAAGCATCTGGTCTTGTGATTCCTTAACCATTAGCTCAACTCGCTTAATACAAGCTTCATGATCATTCTCCATGATTTAGTGTGTTGTAGTGGTGCGTGATGTAAGGTTTCGTGTTCTTGATTGATCTCGAAATCCCTTGCACTTTTATGGCCCAATTCCCGTATTAGACTTTTATTTATAAGTGTATTTATTGACGAGCATTTATGATGCAATAATGAGTTAAGATAATAAATGATTGATGCAAGTATAATAAAAAATGATGAAATTAAATGTGCATATGCATTGGAGACAATTAATTGTTAGAATAGTTTCGTCAATAACATCATTCATAGAGTCATAAAAGGGTTTTTCTTTTACGACATGATTACATCTAAAAGTATCTAACGTGATTACATTGTGTAATCATATGATCAAGAAAACCCAAAAGTTGTTGCTCATGATCTCCAACAAGTATGATGTCTCGCCTTATGTACTGAGCTACTTCAATCATGTCATATGCCTCTTGTTGAGCCATCTAAACTTGTTCAGTGAAGAGTTGATGTTATTCTTGGTAGTTCAGACGTGCTTGGTCGATTGTTGCTTGCCACTTTAATTCGCGTTGCTCTAAAGCTTTTGTTAGTTCATTGATATAACCTTGATGAACCTGGAAAGACTATTCAAACTCTTGGATCCTATGAATAAGGGCTTCATTTTCAACCTTGCCAGCTCTTGCATCTCATATTTGGGCCTCGAGCCTTTAATTCCTTTGTTGGTAGGTGGAAGCAAGAGCACGTACCTTCATGAACTTTTTTTTTACTGGTTCTGACTTCCTCCTTTTGCTGATTTAGCTCACGATTAAGAGTGGCAACTTTTGGTTCCCATACGACTGATGTCTTACTAATACGTCAAGACTTGTTAGATTTTCAGAGTGTTACATAATCCTTAGTTAAGCTTTCAAGGTCATCTTTGAAGCGATACCTTTCTTTAATGACTCGATCCACTTCACTACTCCTAAGATAGATATCCATCTCTAGCTGGCCCTTTTCCTTCTTAAGTCAAGAGATTTTCGTAGCAAAGGATGCCTTTTCTCACTCGAACTCCTTCCTAAGTAGCTCAATCTCGGAAGGTGATTCCTCTATTAGGATTTATAGTATCTCAGAGTTGGGTGGTGGCAATGGATCGTTGATATGGCGAAGTCTCCATTCTTCATATCCAGGCATGGTGAGGCTTCCTCTCCAATATCTTTCGATACAATGGACCTTCTTCCAAGCTTGGAAAGCTAGCTGGACTTTTGCTTTATAATTGGGCTTTCCATATTCAAAATCCCAATGTCCCAAGTCTTCAAAGAATAGGATGAATTGTTGGCACTGGAACTAGCGCAATAACAATAGATGAGCATAACTGGTATTTTCTCATAATCCTAGGAGTGGTACACAAGTGTAGTCTCCACATATATACATAATTGACTGAAGGAACACCTATGGGGCTCTGCACATGATTTCTTCCTCTTTAAGTTTCGTAATTCCTCGACCTAATGCTTCTTTGTCATATCTTGATGATATTCTTCCTCTAATCCCTTGGAAAGAGGATTGATCTTGAAGAAGAAATTTTGCCTGACTCTCCCTTTCCTAACACAAAGATGACCTAGGAGCCATTTTTGGAGCAATGGGGCGCACCCGATAAACCTTTCTATTCTCGTTCTTTTACAAAAGCTGAGGGTGCAGATGGTTTTAGTGATGATGGCAGAAGCAGGGTTGATGTTGCAACATAAGCGAGAAAAGAAATATGTGACTGCCGCCTTAACATAACCCAAAGTCTTTGGGAATATAGCAAGCCTGTAAATTGCCAGAGCATAGACATCTTGAGCTTTCTTTTGATTAGAAAGATTTACCATGCCCTCTATCAAGCTGGCCCAAGAAATGCATTTGCTGCTCCCTTTTACTTTGACATGACCATCAACCCATGCTTCTGTGGCTTCAATAATTTGCCTTAACTTTTTCTTGAACAGAGGAGGCATTAGCGCTTTGCAGTAAATCTAGTCTGACTTGGCCTTTTCTATGTTGAGCAGAGCTGTGTACTCATCAATGGGAGGGACTAAATCTTGTTGGTTGAAGTTGAAACATCGGTAGGCTAGATTCTGAAACTATGTCGCTACTCGCAACAAGCCATCATCTAACTAAACTCAAAGTAAGAGAGCTATATCCTTGTACTTTTTAGTAAATGCTTCTTTCTCGTTGTTAACCCAACTATCCAAAATGTGCTTTAATTCCCAACAATCATTCTAAAGTAAATCGATCTTGACCTTTTCATGCATTTCTAACATGTAGTCGGGCTTTAGGATGTCCCTATCTTGATGTTGGCGACCTTATGACCATGTTCTGACATTTTCAAAGGACTCGATAGTTGAGATAAGCTGTTGCTTCATAAATGATGCCCCTTGCTGAACACTAAACCAAAATAATTGTCCCAAAATGATGATAGTCATGATGGTTATGATCAAATGATGCATGCACCAAAACACAAACAAAGGAAAAATAAGTTAGTGGAACATCTAGGAGACTAATTAAGGAAATAAAGAATTTAAAAACATCAGAACAAAAAATTCATAACATGTCTCAATCAAGGTGGTGAGACGAGAAACGGGCAGCATTTCAACATGCTAGGATGCAATATGCCCTTCATGAGATGATGCAATATTTTATTTTGATGGAAAAATAACCGACCAGTGGTAATATTCGTTTATCACCACTAGTGCGGATGCGAGTTAAGCCATGACTCGGACAGCATAATGGCTTACAGTGTAAGACATTGTGAATGATGGTTTTTGTTCATCATCACTTATTTATACAAAGGTTAGCCACCGTTCGGGTGACCAACGGCATGCCTTGATAAATGATAAAATACTGATGCAGGTGACAATTATATACTTATTGTCACCTACATAATTATGGTAATTAAGAGAAAAGGTTAGGAATGTTTCCTCGAGTGACCCTATTCTCTGGGTATTCTAGTAGCATTGCGGTATGGTTTGACATAGTTTAGCTCATAGGGCTCACTATATAAGGTTTAAGTTAATGGCTAAATAGGTATCTGAATTGCTTCTCCGTCTGATAAGGACAGTCAAGGGACCTTGATCCTAGACCCATCGTGAGTTTGGTGGAACGGGTTTGATCTATTGGATGTATTTCCCTATGCAAATGTGGAGGGTTACTCATGAAAGACATAGGTAATTTACATCTGAGAAGTTATTGCCATGCCTATGCAGAGGGTTACTCACGAAGGCAGATAGCTCACTTCCTTCTAATGATTGGGTTATAACCACACCATGGAGTTTGGTAGGACACTAATGCACATGCAAATGCAGGGTGTGTGATGGGGAAACAACCTTTTTGTTTACTTCTGTATTACCATTTTTATTAAACTAATGATTATTCAAAAATAAGATAATCCTGACAATCATGCCAAACAAATATTAGTTGACAAAACAAAAAAAGGGTCATAGTTAAATAATAACTGAAGATCAAAAGAACCAAGACATGGCTAGTTATTGGCCTAACTCTCTATACAATCCTAGTGGAGTCGCCAAGCTGTCGCAACGTGCCCCGGGGTGGATTCTCGCAGAGCTATAGGTGCATATGACTTAAAATATTTTTTTGACTTGGAAATGTCTTCTTGATCGAGACTTTTCTTTCATAATGTGATGAGAATGATAGTGTACGAATTCTCAACTTGTGATGCAGTAAAGGGGACCATAAGACGAATCGCTCATCTTATTGGTCTCGGATGACCATAACAAAATAGCCAATGCATGGAGTCGCCACCAATCATTTTAGGTTAGGCATGACTGAATGCCTATTGAAACCTAAGTTTTAAGTTACAAAACTTAAAACATCGATCTCGTGGTCTACATAGTACAAAGATTTATCATTTGGGTTCGGGAATTGGTTACACATATGAGGTACAAACCTCTTCGTGATGCCCGAAATCGGCACCTTACTAGCTATGTCTCATCTTAGTTTCATTCTTTCGATCTTACCTCATCATTATTTTGATATAACCCTATTTTAATGCATGAATCTTATAGAAATATAAATCCAGGCTCTGATGAAAAAGATTTAATTCATATATGCCCCGGAGAGATGGGGAATATAAAAATTTTTAATAAAATGACCTCTAGCTTTTACTTTCAAAATGGAATGTTCCACTTTGGGTACTAGAGAGATACCCACGTGGAACATTACCTTTAATTTTATTTAAAATGATTTGAAAACATGAATGCAAATAATCATCACAAAGAAATCACGTTAGGAAGGCAACAAATGAAGTAACATAACATGGATCATTCAATGTAATGATAAAGATAAAGAATGGACTATTGGAATTTATCTCACAATTGGCATTGATTATTTGGAAATAACTGAATTGACAATTTTTGAGATGCATCTGGGTTTCTTAATTGAACGAGATTTGTTTGACACATTCATGGAAGTCTGAGAAAGAGGAAAAAAATTAATTATAGTTGAAAGACAGGGTTAGAGTATCCTTTCGGAAAGGTGGGGTTGGAGTATCCCCGTGGATGACAAATCATTTTGACAAAGGAAGATTTTTCAATCTCGACAATTTCAAAAAGTGGGGTTGGAGTATCCCTTTGGAAGGTCGGGTTTGGAGTATCCCCAAAAGTGACACGTCTGGCACTCTTTAGAGAAGTCAAGTTGGAAAACTTAAGTTAACAAAACTTTGTGATTTAGGAAATGTGTGAGCATTTTGACAACTTTTGGCAAGAGAAATTATTGCGAATGAGGATGGTAAATATGTAAAATATGTTTGTGCCTTGATACGAGCCTATGAGAGTTCAAAGCATGTTCTCGAGTCTAATCGAGATGATACGGAGACATTCAAATATCTCGAGATGAAATTTGGGAAAACAACTCAGACCATAACTGAAAATAGGGGACAGCATCGCGCTATCCTGTTTCTTGGATTTATTCTAAATTGGTTTAATGGCTTTAAAGGGTGGATAAGATACCGTTAGAAAGGTAACTCGATGAGGGTCAACCTAAAAATATTCTCAATATCCCAAAAAGCCACTTTCTAGGGGAATAAATTTTCAAGTTTGGATTAATTTTGCTACTAGAGGGGCATACGAGGGGCAAGGTGTGTCAAAATTTGAAAAATTATTTCGAACTCATTTGATATCAAAAATTGCAAATAATACCTTTCCAGAAAAGGGAATTTCATGAACATTTTAGGAAAAATGCTGGATGGATTTAGAAAAATCATTTGGTGGGCTTAAAGGGCCTAACTAGAATGCACTTTGTTCACTCTAAGGATTCTAGATAGTCTAGGTTTGAAAAATCATAACTCTTTCATCCAGACTAATCTAGGGATGAACAAGACCTTGTTTTAAAAGTATTTTGACACACTTTTAGAGAAAAATATTATAAAATTCATGAAAAATTATTTAGAATTTTAAAGTGATTTTTCAATTTGTAACAGTGCTTCTGCTAGCAGGGGACAAAGTAAAGTAGAGGATATTTTTTATTTTCTTTATGTTTACAAGTCCAAACTTGAGTCATCGACATTTGAACGTCCATGACTGAAGGGAAAGAGTGGCTTGAGCATCATGAACTCATTTGCATAGCGTCGAAGTATTTTGGGATGATAAAATAGCCTTTTGATCATACCACTTAAGGTTTTAACTAAAAAACAAGGCATGAACATTTTGATAACAAGTATAAGGTCATTTTCGTTGCAAAATCAGAAGATTTGAGCTCGTTTAACCAGGATTCCAGATCTGAAAAACTTAATTTTCCCCAATATATTTTGCTAACTCTAAGGAAAAAGCTAAGTTCATGCTAATCTTCATTGGTTGAGGTTAACATGCTTGGCTTGGAGAGGTTTTAAAAATTGATTTTGGATAGCCATCAAAGATGTATTTAAACAAGGAAAAGACAATGAACATAGAAGGGGATGGCATAAAATATAAATGGGGATGCAAACTTTACTAATGGTCTCGACAAAAAAATTATTATGCACTTGGATAAGAAAATGTTATGGAAGCTGAAATGACAATGATTCATGACAAGATGTAAGCTCATGTATAAATATGCTTGAAATATGTTAGGCTAATGATTCATACATGGATTAATCATAACAAGATACATGGATATGGCATAAAATGCATGAGCAAAAGCTATCAAAATAATAAGGATAAAATGAGACATTTTGCACATCAAAGGGGCATTAAGGCATCCAAATCCTAAACTACCACAACCAAAGGCCACAATAATGCATGAGAATCCTAAGAGGGTGATGGAAACATGGAAAGCTCACTAAAATGATGAAGATGCTAAAAAAAGAAAATGAAAGTGATAAAGTAAGAAGTTGTACCAACAATACTTCAATTCTTGGCTAAATAGTTAAAGCAGCAGAGATGGCTTGAATTTCCCTCTTTTCCTTGTAATAAGCAAAAAAGGAGAGAAACAATGAGGTTTTGGTTCTAGTATGGATGAGGGTGATTTTTAGAATGTGTAATGGTTGGGAATAAGTGTTTGGATTCTAGTTTTCTTGGTGTAGGAATGTGTTTTTGGAAGCTGAACATGAGTTAGAATCTAACCTTTTCTAGCTGAGATATAAGTGGTTTATTTATACCAGCATTTTAGAGCCAAATTGAAGGTGTTTTTGGTTATTTCTCAAAGAGGACAAAGTGATGTCAGCTTGGTGGTTATAGAGTGGCTGTAGGGAGTAACTTGCTACCAATGTGATGGACGTAAGGTGGCTGGTTTAAATGCTCAAATGATTTTCTAGCAAATAGGCTGGCTGATGGTGATCTTGGTCACCAAACTAGGAGGAGTAGAGTGATCATGTGACATTGGCCTTTTTTATCTAATTTAGACTTCAAAAAATATGTTTTGATTAATTCAAAAGTCCAAATTCGTAATCTGATATGGGTTTTGATCTTTTTTTATGCGAAGGAATGAGTTAAAATTGAGTTTTTAATCATCGCCCTCTCTCACGTCCGTGCCTCAGATTACTAAAAATTAGCCTGGACAAAATAAGGTGTCTACAATAACTAAGGCAAAACCTTAGTCAAAAGAGTTGACGAAGTTGAAACCATAATAGCAATGAGATTCTACTTTTCTTGGTGTAGGAATACGTTTTTGAAAGCTGAAAATGAGCTGGAATCTAACCTTTTCTAGCTAAGATATAAGTGGTCTATTTATACCAGCATTTTGGAGCCAAATTGGAGGTGTTTTTGGTCATTTCTCAAGGGAGACAAAGTGATGTTAGCTTGGTGGCTATAGAGTGGCTGTAGGGAGCAACTTGTTGCCAATGTGATAGACATAGGGTGGCTGGTTTAAATGCTAAAATGATTTTCTAGCAAATAGGCTGGCTAATGGTAATCTTGGTCAACAAACTAGGGAGGAGTAGGGTGATCATGTGACATTAACCTTGTTGGTCTAATTTAGACTTCAAAAAATATGTTTTGATTAATTCAAAAGTCCAAATTCATAATCTGATACGGGTTTTGATCTTTTTTTATGCAAAAAAATGAGTTAAAATTAAGTTTTTGATCATCGCCCACTCTCACGTCCGTGCCTCAGATTGCTAAAAGTTAGCTCGAATAAAATAAGGTATCTATAATAACTAAGGCAAAACCTTAATCAAAAAAGTTGACCAAGTTGAAACCATAATAGTCAATGAAGGTGATTAAGGTGAAACCTAAGTCAAAAGAGTTGACTAGGGTGAAAGCTTGATAGTCAATAGAGGTGACTAAGGCGAAACCTAAGTCAAAAGGGATTGACCAAGGTGAAACCATTATAAATGACAAGCGCAAAACCTAAGTTAAAAAAGATTAACAAAGGCAAAACCATGATAGCTAATGGAGGGAAATAATTATTCAATCCACTTGAAAGGGTGTAAAACTTGTCCTTTGATTTTGAGAGAATAGGCATACCTGAATTGTTGTCACTTTTCTCTGATATCATGCATAGTCCTTAATCTACAGTTATTAAATGCAAAAAAATGGATGAAGAGTGCATATGGTGAATTCTCATAATGACATTATATGTTTTGATTTATGATTCCCTATTATTCATTATGGACAGCCTCTAATTTGGCCTATATTTAGAGTTGCGGTATTTTTAGAAAATGTTGTATATATTTATTTTTCTTTTGGCAAGGTGCGCCTATACTTGGAGATAAAGGCATTTTCAAGAAACATTATAGGTATTTCTTTTTCTAGTAAGGTGAGTCTGTGCCAATACTTGATCTTCTTTCCAAGAAATTTTCTTAAAGAATTTATCCTTTTTTCTTATCAGGAATATTTTTTATTCTTTTAACCAAGTCTTCCAAATTCCTTTTGTTAATTTTATTTAGCATGTCATCTACTTACTTTAATCCTTATTAGTATGTGCAAAAAATTGAAATATTAACTAAGGTCCCTATAATATTTTGACTTAATTCCAAAGTAATGCAAAAAATAATCTTTTTGTCATTTTTTTGAACTATTAACCATTATTTAAAAGAAATGTAGCATGACTATAAAGGAATCTAATAAAGATGTAGATAAAAATATGCATTTGTATTCTAGAAAGAGAAAGAGATATAATTTTTTCTTTTCAAACATAGAGGTTAGATACAAAAAGAAATTGGGTATTACTCAAATAGATAAAATCACCCATTTAGTTTTTCAAAGGTCTTTTCTGAATAGGATGTTTGCTTTAGCGTAAATCAATCTTTTAAAGATATTTCTGGTTACACCTGGCCTTTCTTTTCTAGTCTCAACCTTTCAGCAAACTATGTCTTGTTTGTTCTTTTCCAAATGTTTGAGCTGCCCATTTTTAGGTTGCCAACTCAAAACCTCCCTTTCTTATCATCTTTTTTATCTGGATGCCCTTTAAGGTTTCATCCGAAAGTTTTTTATTCAAACACCTTTTAGGGTTTTCATCCAAAATTTTTTTGTTCGAATGAACTTTAGTTTTTATTTTGCTGAACTTTAGTTTTCATTCAAAAGTTTTTTATAAAACACTACCCTCTGGGTATAATATGTTTTTACATTATCAAAGTTGATAGGGCTTGGTAAAGTATCCCTCTCTATTTCTACCAAAGTCAATGCTCCTCCTAAAAACATTTTTTAAACCACGTAGGGTTTCATTAATTATCAGATTTGACTAGGTTTGGTAAAGTATCCTTATCCATTTCTGCCAAAATCAACACTCATCTTGAAAACATTTTTTGAACCACGTAGGACCTTCCCAATTAAAAGCTTATTTGTCCCGTGGATCCTTTTGGATGGGAAAGATTTTCTTTTGCATAAATTCCTCTTTGTGGAATTGCCTTGGTTGGAGTTTTTTGTCATAAGCCTTCATCATCCTTTTTTGATATGTTTGCCAATGTTAGATAGCCTTAGCCTCTTTTCTTCATTGAAATTCAATTGTTCATAACAATCCTGCACCTATTGGTCTTCATCAGTAACTCGAGTAAAGGGATCTCATCTTTAATTGGTAGAACAACCTCTATGCCATATACCAACAAGTAAAGTGTAGCTCTGATTAAAGTCTGCACTTAAGTTCGATAAGCCACGAAAGTGAAGGGAATTTTTTCATGCCAATCCTTGTAATCTTCCACCATCTTCCCTACAATTTTTTTAATATTTTTATTAGCTACTTCTATAGCTTCGTTCATAATTCAATGATACATCACCAAATTATAAGTTGAGATTTTAAGTTCGGTACACATTTCTTTCATCATTTTATTTTTCAAGGCATTATCTATTATGATCTTCTAAAAAATTTTGTACTCGTAAATGATGTTACCCTTCAAGAATTTGCACATCATTGTCTTTGGTACATTTGCATCAGAGGCTTTTCAACCCACTCGGTGAAGTAGTCTATTGCCACCAAGATTAAATGATAATGGTTTAAAGTTTTAAGGGAAATTGGCCTAATAATGTCCATGCCCCATATTAAAAAAGGCCAAGGCACCTTTATGACATGCAATGGCAAAGGCGGCGGATGGATCTTATTTGCATAGAACTGACACTTATGGCATTTTCGGGTATATTTGACGCAGTCACGCCCCATGGTCATCTAAAAGTAGCCTAGCCTTATGATTTGCCTTGCCATTTTATGTCCACTAGCATTAATTTTGTAAACCCTTTCATGTAGTTCTTCTAATATTTTTGTGCTTTAAAAGCATCCATACATCTTAGCAATGTCTAGTCACAACTCTTCTTGTAAAAGACCTTGCCATCCAAAAACAAGTTTATTGCCAACCTCCTTAATGTCTTTTAGCCATTTCAAGAGGTGTTGTATGGGTATTTTTAATTCTTAAGATATCTTCTAATGCCGTAATACCATGAGAGGTTGTCCACTTCCATTTTGATATTATGATAATGTGCGAAAGGCTTGTTTAGATACATCTGAATTGAGGTCCTTTTTTCTCCCTCATTCATTTTAAACATTAAGGCAATGGTATTTAGAGTATCTACCACTTACTTATTATCTTAACACTAATAAAGGAAGTTCACTTTCTCTAACTCTTCTAATAATTCTTGAATTAACTTTTACATTGCAACAACCTTAAATCTTGAGTTTCTTTTCCCTATGCAATTGACAAATTACCAAAGTTGAATCCCCATAGACTTTCACATTCTGGCCTTTCTTTCTATGGCTATGTGGAGTCTTATAACACAAGCCTCATATTCTACCACATTATTTGTGCAATCAAAGTCTAATCTAGTAGTGAAAGTATAATAGTCTCTTTCCAAGGATATCAAAATTATGCTAATTCCATGGCCTAAAGCATTTGAAGCCTCATTAAAATACATATTCCATACTATCATCTCAAGCTATTCTTTTTCCTCTTCAACTAAATGTTTATCAGATCTTTATCAAGGAAATCAAAATTTAAAGGTTGATAATCATTAAGCGCTTGCTAGAAACTCAATGATGACACTTTTTCTTATAGCTTTCTAACTCACATTGACTATGTCATTTTCTGATAGCAAGGGTTGCCATCTAGCTATCTATCCTAACAATGTTGGTGCTATAAAGTGGTTCTTGATCATCTGCCACGTGGTGTGGTACAACATGTATTGTTTAAGCTTTCATGTGGTTCAAGCTAAAATGTAACATATCTTCCCTGCTTGGGAATAACTTACCTAATAATCCATAAACATTTTATTGAGGTAATAGATGGCTCTTTTTTTCTTCTAGGCTTCCTCATGTTACCCTAAAACACACCCCATCAACTTTCCAAACATAATGAAGTATAGTATGAGTGGTCACCCTAGACTTAGTAGCACTATAATTGACGGATTTAAGAAACAGTGTTTCACTTTCTCAAATCCCTCTTGGCAATGTTCATCCTATTCTTCCAAATTATGTTTTCGAAGAAACCAAAATATTGGATCACATTTATTTGTAAGCTGAGAAATGAAACAGAAAATGCAATTTAACCTTCCAAGAAAACTTCTCTCTTTCTTTTGCATGGGTGGAAGTGGTAATTCTTGAATGGCTTTAATTTTATCAAGGTCAACCTTAATTCCCTTTTCACTTATAATACAATCTAATAACTTCCCTGATCTTGCTCTAAAAATACACTTTGCTGGATTCAACTATAATTAGTACTTTCTCAACCTTTTTAACAATTTTCATAAATCTATGGCATGCCTTTCATCTTGGGGTAACTTGGCAATCATATCGTCCATGTATAATTTGATCTTTTTCTACATCATGTTGTGGAATAAAGTGACTATTGCTCTTTGATAGGTTACCTTATCATTCTTTAACCCAAACAGCATCACTTTGTAGCAAAAGTTACCATACATTCTGACAAATGTAGTCTTTTCCATGTCTTTCAATGCCATTCTAATTTGGTTACATCCAAAGAATTCATCTAGAAGAAAACATATAGTTCTTTGCTATGTTATTAACCAATATGTCAATATGAGCGAGAGAGAAATTATTTTTCAGACTTGCTTAATTTAGATCTTGATAATCTACATAAATCCTAACTTTCCCATCTTTCTTAAAAGCCAAGATGATATTGGCAACCCACTCTAGGTACTTTGCCATCTTAAATCTAGCCTCGAACTATTTTTTCACCTTTTTTTTAATTTTCAAAAGTATTTTTAGTTTCATCCTTCTTAATTTCTGCTGAACCAACTTGCATTTTGATTTTAAAGCAACTTATGGACCATAATCTTTGTGTCTAGGGCTAACATATTTTGGTATGACCATGCAAAGACATCTTGAAAATCTTGAAGCAGACTTATCAACCCTTCTTTTATAGTGGACGTGATAATAGTCCTTATTCTAACCTCTTATTATCATTATCCCTTAAGTTTAGAACCTCTATAGGCTCTTCGTAGGGCATTATTCACTTATCTTCCTGCTCAATTAGTTTCAACAAATCATGAGTCAAAGTATAATTGTCAACATCCTTTGAAATCAACCTTATTCAAGAAAACATATCATTTAAAATCTACCTCCAAATCTCATATGAGATCATTTGCTTTCTTTTATCTAGAAATTTATAAAGGTAAAGAAAAAAAAGAATGGGCAAATGAAAATAAGTTGTAATCTACATATGCTTATGTAAAAAAAAAGTATTGGTATAAAGGAAACTATATGTTCACAAAAAAGTGATATACCTTTCATTTTTGAAAATGATGATTTAACATTTTAAACCTTTTATAAAAAAATCTTTTTATGTCTTTGGTCTAAAAGAAACAAAAAGAGTTCTTAGAATTACTCTAGAATTAGCCTAGACACTATAGTTCTCTTAGTAATATTCCAATTCTTCTAGATGTATTCAAAAAGACATGGGTAGATTTCGTGACCATCGTCCAGCTCCCCACTATTTTCTTTAGTGGTAGCCATTTGAAACCTCTCAAAGGCTTCATTAATAACCACTACATCATTTTTTGCCTCTTTTCTTTTAATTCTTGAATTAATGACCCTCTATGGTAGAAAATTTCCTTTAATAAGGGGTAAAGAGCTAAATTTTAACTCGATTCTGAACCTATGTTTTGGGTTAGCTTTTTTCTTGAGTTTTATCCTCGAGCTTCTTCTTTTAATTCTATTCTGGCTTGAAACTCAGTCCATGTTTGCCTTCTTGTTGGCTACTTCAAGGGATCGAATCATCCCTTGTAAACATTTTTTAGTGCCTTTTTCGCTTGCACATCTTTCATAATTATGAACTTAAGGCCCATACAGGTGCTTTTTGAGAGCTAGCGTTTTAAAATTAAAAATCCTTATACAACGAGGGTAGCATTGACAAATTTGAAAGCCCTGAATGAACATTCTTTAGCTTCGATATTCACTTTGATATAAGGTGCTATAATAAAGGCCATGGCTATCATATCCTCCTTCTT
Organism: Adansonia madagascariensis; assembly: GCA_038381835.1. Lineage (NCBI taxonomy): Eukaryota > Viridiplantae > Streptophyta > Magnoliopsida > Malvales > Malvaceae > Adansonia > Adansonia madagascariensis. The sequence goes on along the minus strand of JBBYHL010476432.1, from coordinate 25,178 downwards.
GGATAGGCTGACCACTTTTCATCGACTGTAAATTTAACTTTCTGATGAAGAGATGATGATACGATGCTGGCAAAGTGGATCCATGGTCATCCCAACAAACAATTATATGCAAGGATAATTTTTAACATATGGAACTCTACTTCAAATAGGCAAATGTTAATGTTTTGAGTTATTGAAATGGTTTTTTAATTTCTCTCTTTGTTCCATCAAAATCCTTAACAATTGTCTAGTTGTGCTTAATCTGAGTACAGTCAATTAGTAATTGAGGGTTAGTGACTAGTGACATCATATTCAAAGCTGACCTATTATCAATGAAAACCATAGGCAATATGGTTCCTTTGCAATGAGTTGTTACATGAAGAGCTTTTGTTAAAGTAGTTGCTCCTAGCAAAATCTCTACATTACTAAATAAGAAGAAATTTTAGGCAACGATATTATTTACCAATCGATTGAGCATGTTTATTGAAATGTCCTAAGGTACATATGCCTGATTAAGCACCTTAAACAGAGCATTCTGGTGCGACTTCAAACTGAGCAACAAGGTCAACACAGAAATTTTTGCCAGTTGTTGCTTTAATTGCTCCATGATACTATATTTGCTATGTTTTATAAATAAAAAAATTAGCTACTTTTTTTTCGTTGGCTCTTAAACTTCTATTGAGGTTTCTTCAATTATTACGATTTTCCAAGCATTTACTCCTTCATTTTTGCCTTAGCACCTACTTCACTAGTTTTGAAGCCGTAATTGCGACCACTTTAAGTCACATGGCTAACCCTCGTAATGTCAACTGTAGCTAATTGGCTTACAATAGCCTCCAAAACTATTTCTCTACCATCGTATCTCCATGGCACCTATTTGTCTTTATATGGAAAGGGTGTTAAGGTTCTAATGATGAGTTTAGGAATAATTTTAGCTTTAGAAGATTTAGCTTCATTTGGTTGTAATATGTGATAAAAGAGCAACTAATCCTCTATGGCAATTATGACTGTCCTTTACTGGTCATGTTAATTAACTCTTCTTCCTCTTAATTGGCTTCTTCGTAAAATTTAACTTTTTCATTATTTATCATCCTTTAAATCATTGTTAGGAACTTTGAGCAATTTTATAGAGCATGCCCTTGGGTCATGTGAAATTTGAAGAAGTTGGTCTTAGGATCTAACTAGTTTTCTATATTTTCATGGTCATGACCAAGGAGTCCAGCTTCAATCAGGATCAACCAAACTGTTTCTATTAAGGTTCTAACATCTTGGACATTTGTTTTCACCCATCGATCGTTCTCGAGGATCAAAATGTTAACTCTAGGTTTAGAATGGTTAGGTAGAGAGTTTGTTACAACGTTAGGTCTCAGAGCATTATTAAATCAAAAGGCATTGACCTTGAGAAGAGTTTGGATCTTTTTTTTAGAAGCTAGATAATTTTTAATAAAGTGACTTGTGACTCCCGCATGATATTTATTATGAGTATTTATGTCATACCAATTAGCGAAATTACACTCATATGGTATGATAAATATAGGAACTACTGATCGGGCCTCGAGAAGTATGTCGTACATATCCTTGTAGGAATAAGAAAGAGGATCATAATAGGGTCTATGCTGATCAGCTCTATAGGCTAGCTAGTTGGCATTAGGCCTTAGTTGATTTTAAGGAGGATTTATAAAGATAGTCTATGGTATTGCTAGAATGGGAGCTCAAGGTACAGTAAAAGAGTACATGTTTTGGATCTGATGCCCTTAGTTTTTGTAGTAAGGATGAGGTCCTTCGTGGTATACCTAGCTAGCATAATTAATGAACAAAACCTCTTCTTTCTTTTTGTTGGATCTTGTCTTTTCTTTGGTAGAGATTAGCCACTCTTAATTTTTTAAATTTTTATAGTTGTTTCAATCATTACTTCTAAGATGACGAGGTCGACAAATTTCTTAGTTGCATTCCCTACCAATTTGTCATAGTAAAGAGGGCACAAAACATTTACAAATAGCATGGTGGTTTCTTTTTCAGTCAGTAAGGGTTAAACCACGAGGCTGTATCCTTCCATCTCTGAGCGTATTCCTTAAAAGACTCCATGGACTTTTTCTCCATGTTTTGAAGAGATAGTCTATCTTGTACCCACTCAGCCATCTGTTTATACTGCTACAAGAACACATCTGAGTACAAGTCAAATCATTATACCACCTTAACAATGACTTTAACAAGCTTTCTTGAAAGCAATGAATGAGGCATTTGTCATTCTGTGCTTGCCCAACCATTTTCTAAATAAACATTTTGATATGAACGTAAGGCAACATGGTACCATTGTATTTTTCAAATTCGGGTATCTTAAACTTAGGTTGGATGACTAAGTTTGATACTAAACTAAGATTATCAACATCAATGCTATTATAAAGCTCAGCCCTTCTATAGCCTTAAGCCTTTTTCCAAGAAGCTATAATTTTCCCTTTTCAATATCTGTTTCAGCTTTCTTTTTCGCTTTCTACTTAAGACTTTCTGCCTTGCCATGGTTAGGGACTATCAAATCCTCTTATGCTGTGGTGGTTCTCGCATTTGCCTCATGTGAGAGGGCATCAAAGTTAAAATGGATGGTTGGTGCTAGATTATTTATAGGCACATTTTGGGCAATTACTAGTTGTATATTTTGGGCATTCACTGGTTATGTATCTTGAGCATTAGCCTGTTGTCCTTAAACTTATACACCCTTAAATCCCTTGGCAGGAGTGTCGATAATATTTTTTAGGTGCTGGTGGACTGGCTCCCTTACCATGAGTAGTTCCATTAACCTTGTAATTTATGCTTGCATTTTCTTCTTGTCATTTCATCATGGCTTTCTAAGCCTCACGATGGCTTTCCTCTAGCCTTTCCAGTCTTGCTAAATGGTCTTTTGCCATTTTTCTTGCTCTATACCATGCATAATACTGATGCGTTAGTAGTCTTTATATTACTCTCTATATATTTGTAATACCGAAACCTTTAAAGTTTAAAAATTTTCTTGAGTTAAATTTTATTTATGAATTAATGATATTAATGTATGAATATTAATGTATGCATGTGGGTATGCATGCCTAGTATAAATGAGCATAATCATGTCATGCATTTGTAGGAACTCTCGCTTTAACAAAAGATTCCAAACTTAAAAATTTTTATTAACTTTTTGGAGAATTACACATTGTTGATCATATATGGGTTACATCTGAGGAAGGTTCTAACATGCTCATATTGTTTTCACGTTTCTTCTAAAAATTCGAGTACAATACGCCCATATTCTCCTACAAGGTTGACCTATCTATTTAAAACCTTAATCCTTTTCACCATTTCTCTTATTTGGATCACGGTTGAGTGGATCTGCTTCATAAGGTGATCAATGTAAATCTACCATCCTATACACTTGGCTTTCCACCTTTTTCACTTGTCTTTGGCCCACTATAATTTCTCATCCTAATTTGCCTCAATTTTGTAATAAGCTTGTACCATGACACAGATGTCTTCCCCTCGTTACTGTAGTTCTTACCTCATTTCCTGAATGGTTACCCTAAGGGCCTCCCTTTCTTGAAGTAATAGGGATACTTATTCTTGTTTTTCTTTTAAAGTAACTCTAAGTCATTCATTTTTTTGATAGATCTCCTTAACTGAATATGAATATCAATGTGCCCCTTCCTTTCTTGCTAAATCTCTTTCTAAGGCCTTAGCTTTCTACATCTTCAATTCTTTGCAGAGTTTATGCATTTTTTTAGTTATTCTCCTAGAAGTCTCACTCGAGCTCTAGATATCCCAACAAGTTTCATCTTCTTATTCTACTCAACGAATTCGTCTTCTTAAATTATTTTTTTCTTCCATCTCCTGACATCTTTTTCTTTAGTTTCATCTTCATTCTTAAATAGGTGACTTCTTCTTAAAGTGTTTGATTCTTATTACTCATCCTTTTTTGTTCTCTTACAACTTCCTCTTTAATTAGATCAACTTTAAAAGCATGATAAGCTTTGGTTTAGTAGGTACTCAGTAAATGGCTTTATCTGTAATATGAATGATCATGTCTAGCCCCAAATATTCCTCGAAGCATCATATCTTGGTATGGTCTAATCAGTATATGCACTGAACCCATATTCAAATTTTTCCCTTTCTAAATAGTCCTCTAAAATGATTTCTTATAACCTTCCCCTTGATATTCAAGAACCATATTAGCTATTTTTGAATTCATCAGGATAAATTGTCATGGGCAATATTACCTCTGAACCAGCAACAAAGCATACCTTATAGTACCCCAGATATCGAGCAAATTCACAAATGGTAAATCCTCACACTAATAAACAGAGGGCTTTGGCAAAAACCATGGCGCTCACCATCTTATGTCCTAAGAGGCTATGTTCCTAAGTGTCTCAATCCACTGACTCTTAGTTCCCACTTTGGCTGTTTCTTTTTAATGGACTTTTGAAGAAGGATACAATGTAAGACTAAAAGTGACTTAGGGCCCAAATGTATAACAAAAGAGCACTCTAAAAAATCTTCACGGCCTTTTTTCAACATGTATTGATGCTCAATTATCTCGACTGAAATGGCCAGGGCTGGGTGTATATTTCTCTTCAGCCAGTCAAATAGGTCTACCACTGTTGCTTCCATATGTCTAACACCTAAGGAAGAAAACCAACCCATATATGGCTAAGGCAAATGAATCAAGAGTTTTTTCACTAGATAAGTGTATTCAGATGTACTTTCCTAGAAATGGCCAAGTAATAACATCTGTATTCCTTTTTTTGGCTCAATATGATGGCAACCTGACTTAAAATCTACATCAAGAATTTTGCCCAATTGTTATGGAAGCCGGTTGGCTTGTGCTCTTTACAATAAAAGGCCCAAACCTAAGCAAAGCTGAGAATTCTTCAACGGATGTAGTCATATCATGCTGATTAAATGAGAAACATTAATATGATGGATCCCAAAATTCTATGAAAGCCTAGACTAATTGTTCATCGATCTGTATCTTGAGAAGAAGCGACATCTGCCCATATTTTTTAGTAAACTGGGTCTATTTCACATTCCTCTGTCAGTCTCATATTTTGGCCAACTCTTTTAAATTATTCTGACAAAGATCCAAATGTGTAATCTTTGGTAATTCTGACACATGATCCCTCGGTATACAGTCTTCATGATCTTTTTGATTCAACTCTAATTCATTATGCATATCCTTGAATTTCTTGGAAATAACCACTACATGTACCCATTTAGCAATAAAGTCTATAGAAAATTCAATAAAGTCAAAGTTTCATTCTAAAGCAAGTGTTCTTGTTTGCATATAAAAAAATGCACCAAGAAAATATAAAAAATTAAAAAAACTAGTTAGTATATGTGAGAAATATTAAATCTAAATGATAATAAAATTTCAAAGTGAAAGACAATACAATTATAAATTATCTAAATAAATGAAAATATTTGATATATAGAAAGAGAGAAAAAGGTAACTTTATCCCTTTATGTGCTCTTAATTTCTTGTTGACCTTTAAAATTGGACATGGCTTTGACTGGGGGTTAGTATGGTCCACTATATGAGGTCTAAGTTAGACATATCTCCCTGATCCCAAAAAGGACCATCAAGGTACCCTAATCCTTATCCACTGCAGTTTTTGTCAGAAAGGGTTCAATTTGAGTGGGAGTTTTTTCATGCTCGTAGTAAGGCTAACACCTCGGGTAGGCATAGGACTTTACACCTGCTAGGTTTTTCACTGGCCCAGACATAGGCTAACACCTTAAAAAGCAAAGCTACTTTACCTCCTCCAAAAATATTGGTTACTTATGCCCTTTTCATAGATCTAAAAGATAAACTAATGCACATGTAAGCATTTGTGGGTGCAAAGGGACGAACAAACCTTTTTGTGACACAATATTAAAAATAAAGCCCTTATCCTAAATCCCCAAGAGATAAGAAAAAACAAAAAAATCCTGAGCTGCCAAACTTAAAGGCAAGTGAATCCCTTATATCCATATATATCATTATTTTTTTATTTTTAAGCATAGTCGTTGAGATGAATCGTTCACTCTACTTAATCCTAAATAGTTATTATGAAACAACCATTTTTCTTGAAGTTACCATCAACCTATTTTGGCTATGTTAGACTGGTCATATACTAGAGTTTGTATTCTGAGGGTTGTGAAACCCTCAAAAGAAAACTTTGAAGTCCATGTTAATACTAGAAATCATGTGAAAGCATTGGAGAGTCGATTACAATTATGAGTAAAAATCAATCCCTCTCCTGATGCTCGAAAATTATTACCTCTTAATTATTTGTTAACTTAAAATTTGATTTTTATTTAGTTTTGATATCCGATATTTAATTAAAATTCTTGTATTTCAAAATTTTCCTAAACTAAATTTATTATTCTATTTGAGAAAATCGAGTTTTTAATATTTTTAAAAATCAAAATATCATCGGTACCCCATTGGAGGACCAAAGGAATATGAAAGGTTTTATTTTCACAAAAATAAAAAAAAAATTGACTTTACTCACTAAAAGAAGATACCTCGTTATTAAAATAATCCACAAAACCATTACCATATGCTGGAAGATATTCCATGTACTATTTTAACTCAGAGATATTACCTTAAGTTTAAAAATTCTAGTTTCATCAAAAATAATAAAAGCTTACCCTAAGACCTTGTTTCAAAGAAAAGTACAAAACTAGACTCTAAAGACTCAGGTTTGGTCGAAAAGACCAAAATATCCTCCAAAATGCACCTTCGACATGAAAGTATCTCAGTGACCCTAGAAAATTTGATTCTATAGTGAATTACTAAAATGTCCCTAAAGTTTACCTTTGACATAAAAGTATCTTGATAACCCCAAAGCACTCGATAAAATCATGAAAGGACAAACCTATCCTTAATGTGCACCCTTGACATGAAAGTATCCCAATGACCTTATAGGACTCGATTCTAACCTAAATTATTAAAATGTCTCTAAGGTCTACCTTCAACATGAAAGCATCCTAATAACCCCATTGAACTTAAAAATATCAACAAATGACAATCATAACCTAAATAAGTAATTTAGCATCAAATTTGACCTAAATGCAAAAATTGCTAGTAGGTCTCTAAAATTCACAAAAATGCATTTTAGCCTTAATATGGCTAAAAATGCTAGAAATACTTCTAAAATGTCCAAAATACTCTAAATAGGTATTTTGTTGTTGAAATGATTCAATCCACCCTAAAATACAAGAATCTACCAAATAGACTCTTAACTTTTTTAATTTTTCAATTTAGCCCCTATATGACTTAAAATTGCAAACAAATATCAAACATATCAAAATTAACATAAAAAATTTGCCAAAAATCACTATAACCATTTGACCAAGCTTGGATGGCCTTGGAAAATTTTCTTTCAGTTTTTGTAAACAAACCCCTAGACTTTATAAAATTACAAAAAAAAATCGTAAAAGGCTATAAAATGTATGATATGAATTTAAACATGATAAAAATGCATGAAAACACCCTAAAGGTACCATAAGGCATTTAACCAAGCTTGGATGACCTTGGAAACATTTTTTCAATTTGGTCCCTACATTTTTCATAATTATAAAATGACCCCAAAAAGGTTTAAAACTTTGCTAAGTGACCTTTACAAAGTTTGACCAAATTGGAAATACCCATCCAAGGCCCCAAAAAATTTGGAGCAATTATTTTTTTGACCCTACAACATCCAATCATCACAAAATAGTCCTAAATATTAATAAAACAAGAAATGAAAGTTTATTCAAAGACCACAATCATATTTGATCTTTATCTAAGACAACAAAGAAAATTTTCTTTTTCAACATAGCTTCATAAATAACAAAAGAAACATATATCCTACTTTCTACTAAGCTCAAATCATCATTAACATGCATGAAATCAGGAAATAAATGAACATACAAACATAGTTTATCAACAATCCATGTGAAAATACCAAAACAAATAGCACAAAATTATGTACATACCAAGGTATCATCATTTCCATGACAAACATATATTTTCTTCTTGAAAATCAAATTATTGTTAAGAAAAAACAAAGCTAACAATTGAAAAAAGAAAATTGCTCTTGGCCTTCCAACATGGATCAAAATCCATGAGCATAAGTAATCACTAACCTCACTAGAAGGAAGAAATATGGTGGAAATGAACAAAAATCAAAATTTTGTTTTGAAAAACTACCTTCAAAGTTTGAAATCTTAAAAAAAAAAAAAGCTTGAAAACCTTTAAAAGAAATAGCCAATGTTTTGTTGTCCAAGCATTACGCCTTATAACAAAACATCATCCTCCTATTTGTGAGAAAGATTTGTCTAAGCAACCAAAAAAAATCTCCCTTAGCTGAATTTCCTTTTTTAATTTTTTTATTTTATCCCTTGGTAGATATTTTATTTTAGATAAAGATCAATTAATAATTTTTGTCTTTTTGTCTTAGTCACCATGCATGAATCATTTTTCTCATGATGATTAAGATAAACTCGTGATAGGATAGTTAGAAGGTAACTAAATTAGTTTAAAAAAAATTCAATTCCAACCAATTAATTCTCATATAACTAAATTATTAAATTTTAAAATTAAAATAGATACTAACAAAATTTTAAAAATGTAAAAATAAATAAAATCATAATTGCAAAAATATCTTAATTGGAAATTATATGAAAAAAATGAATTGAAATGATTAAATTGTAATAAATTAAAAATTATACACTTGAGAAAGAAAATTCTGCATGATAAATTCAATTAAGAACCTAATCAAATGGGAAGTTCAATTAAATATCCATATAAAATTTTTTTACCCAAAGAGTTAATGAAAATTTTAAAGAGGGATAAAGCTAGTACGCTTTGTTGTAAAATCCAAATAGGCTTATTAAACTATTGAAAATTCCAAATGGGCTGGTTAGAAAATTAAACTAGGCTTGTTGAGCTTATTAGAGAACAAAAATGGGCTAATTGGGCTTGTTAAAAAATTTATGGATTTGTTGGAGAATTTATGGGCTTTAAGACCTATTAGCAAAATTTAAATGTTTAAGCCCTTGAATAAATTACTTGGCCTATAAAAAAAACAAATAAATCAAATAAATAAATGAGCAAATATTTAATATTTGAAACTCAAACAAAAATTTCCATGGAAAAATCCCTAGCGAAAGAGAATAATTAAAAATTTTATGAACATTTGAAAAATAAATATCCAAAAGCAAGAAATTTCTAAAATATGAGGGTCCAAAAAGAAATTAAATGTAGTACTCAAAATAATAATCAATAAAAATAATAAGGATGCAAATATGAAATCCAAGCTGGTTTTACCAGAAAAATTTTTCAAGTAAGACATTGATGATTAGTCAAAAACTCGAAAATAAGTACTAAATTTGATAACTTGACACCATGTAGTATAAAATGACAATATGGATTTTTTTTTTTACATTTTAGATTTTTTAGAGTAAATATCGGTATAAATATTATACGGATATCAGTTAAAAATATACAATGATTGACTTACCATGTTTCAAGAAAAATTTTGATAAATCCCTAAAAATAAAAAATTTGACCATGATATCATATCTAAAATTAACGTTCAAAATTTGACAAAATTGTATTTAAAAACTATTTTTCCCCTTAATAATCGTCCTTTTTATCTGAGATTTATTTTCTATAACCCTCAAAGCTGTACTTTTTCTATCACACACATAAGCAGCCATTTAAGCATGACTAAATTAGTATTGAAAATGCCTAGTCCTACTACGACAGCTACTAGGTTCTTAGTCTTAGATATTTTAGACTATCAGAGAAAAGGCTTGAACGAAATTAAGTGTTTACACAACCCATTCCTATAGCCTCGCAATAGCCAAGGAAGTTATATAGCATCACATTGGCCAAGAGGATTGATGATTCTGGCCAACCAGACACAACAAATACATTAACATGTGGGATAATTACATAGAGAGACACATTGTCGGCACGCAATTATATAGACTTCTAGCTGCATAGTCTAAAAATATATGTTAGTATAAAAACATACTCAGTGATGGATTGCTAAAAGTATAGCCCATGCTGGAGTAGTAGTTAGTAACTTATTTTGATTTTTTTTTTCATTTATATTTTTCTCTTAGGTTCATATTATGGATTATGACATTACTATATTTGTCTCTTAGGTTCACATTATGGAGAAACTCCTTAAATGGGCCACTGATCAAAAGCATTGTTGACTAAGGATGAAGTATTTTAGTGTACAAAGCTGATTTTGTATGTGATGAATGAACATGACAGTGTTGTTCAATTAGAGTTTCTAGCACCTCTAGCAAAAGATATTTTGGGCCCATCTGAGGATACTAAGGGAGATCAGAATACACATAGGAGGAGTCATGGTTTATAGGATAACCGAAGATAAGTTTAACATTCTAACCACTCTTAGTCTACGTTAAGCTAGCATCAGGCACACGCCGTTATTACCACTGAATCATTCATCCATTACCCATTTACCTAGTTACTTATCCAGCATTGTTTCCTTAGCAACCTATATATGTTCTCTCATCATATCTCATACAATAATTTTGTAGTTAACCACCACATTTTCTTTACCAACCATAATATCCTAGCCAATCTCCATACCCATAATTTCCTATCATGCCGTATCCTAACTCTACTTCAGATCCCTCTCATAAACCAATTGGAAATGATCCCTCTCAAAACATAGGTTTTAATAGGCATCTGATCATGCCTAGCCCAAAATGATCAGTGGTGACTCCTAGCGTTGGCCATCTCGTGATGCTCATCCGAGACCAATAAGATGAGCGATTCATCTTATGGTCCTCCCTCACTATGTCATAAGTTAAGAATCTATACTTTCTCGTTCTCATCACATCGTGAAGGAAAGTCTCAATCAAGAAGACATTCCAAGTTAGAAGAATATTTTAAGTCGTACGCACTTATAGATCCGCGAGGATCTAGCCTGGGGTACGTTGTGATAGCTTGGCGATTCCACTAGGGATAGTATAGAGAGTTAGGCCAATAACTAGCAATGTCTTGCTAGGTTCTCGGTTCTTTCGATCTTCGATCATTATTTATTGTTTTGTCAACTAATCTTTTGTTTGACATAATTGTCAAGATTGTCTCATTTTTGAATAGTCATTAGTTTAATAAAAATGGTAATACAGAAGTAAACAAAAATGTTTGATCATTTCCCTATCACAAACCATGCACTTGCATGTGCACTAGTGTCTCGCCAAACTCCATGGCATGGTTACAACCCAATCATTAGGAAGAAATAAGCTATCTGCCTTCATGAGTAACCCTCCGCATAAGCATGACAATAACTTCCCGGATGTAAATTACCTATGTCTCTCATGAGTAACCCTCCGTATTTGCATAGGAAAATACATCCAACGGATCGAACTCGTTCCGCCAAACCTACGATGGGTCTAGGATCGACATCCCTCAACTGTCCTTACCTGACGGAGAAGCAATTCGGATACCTATTTAGGCATTAACTTAAACCTCATATAGTGAGCCGTATGAGCTAAACCATGCCAAACCATACTAGAACGCGGCTAGAATAACCAAAGAATAGGGTCACTCAGGGAAACATTCCTAACCTTTACTCTTAATTACCATAATTATGTAGGTGACAATGAGTATACAATTGTCAACCACACCTGCATTTTTATCATTTATCAAGGCATGCCATCGTGCCGCTCGAATGATGGCTAACCTTTGTATAAATAAATGATGGTAAACAAAAACCATCATTCAAAACATCTTATGCTATAAGCCATTATGTTGTCCGAGTCATGGCTTAACGCGTATCTGCACTAGTGGTGATGAATGAATATTGCTACTGGTCATTTATTTTTCTATCAAAATAAGATATTGCATCACCTCATGAAGGGCAGATCGCATCCTGGTATGTTGAAATACTGCCCGTTTCTTATCTCACCACCTTGGTTGAGACATGTTATGATTTTTTTGTTATGATGTTCTTAAATTCTTTATTTTTTTACATTTGTCTCCTATGTATTCCACTAACTCATTTTCCCTTTGTTTGTGTTTCGGTGCATGCATCATTTCATCATAACCATCATCACTACCATCATTTTGGGACAATTGTTCTGGTTCGGTGTTCAGCAAAGGGCATCATTTATGGAGCAACAACTTATCTCCACTATCGAGTCCTTTGAAAATGTCAGAACATGGTCAGAAGGTCACCAATGTCAAGACAGGGATATCCTAAAGCCTGACTACGCCTCAAAAATGCATGAAGAGGTCAAGGTCGATTTTCATCAAAATGATTGTCGAGAATTAAAAGATATTTGGGATAGTTGGGATAACAACGACAAAGAAGCCTTCACTAAAAAGTACGAGGATATAGCTCTCTAACTTCGAGTTTAATTGGATAATGGCTTGTTGCGAGCAGCTACACAGTTCTGGAATCCAGCCTACTGATGTTTCACCTTCAACCAACAAGATTTAGTCCCTACCATTGATGAGTATATAGCCCTGTTCAACATAGAAAGGGCCAAGTCAGACTGGATTTACTGCAAAGCGCTAACATCTCCTCCATTCAAGAAGAGGTTAAGGTAAATTCTTAGAGCCACAGAAGCATGGGTTGATAGTCACGTGAAAGTAAGAGGAAGTAGTGAATGCATTTCTTGGGCCAGCTTGAAAGAGGGCATGGTAAATCTTTATGATAAAAAGAAAGCTCAAGATGTCTATGCTTTAGCAATCTATGGGCTCGTTATATTCCTAAAGACTTTGGGTTATGTAGAGGCAGGAGTCACAGATTTCTTTTCTCGCTTATTTTGCAACATCAACCCTGTTTCTGCCATTATCACCGAAACCATCCACGCCCTCAACTTTTGTAAAAGAACGGGAACAGGAAGGTTTATCAGGTATGCCCCATTACTCCAGACATGGCTCTTAGGTTATCTTTGTGTTAGGAAAGGGAGAGTCATGCAAAGCGTCTTCTTCAAGATCAGTCCTCTTTCCACGGCATTAGAGGAAGAATGTCATCAAGATAAGACAAAAAATCATTGGGTCAAGGAATTACAAAATGTCAAGGAGGAAGAAATCATGTGGAGAGCCCCATGGGTGTTCCTTTAGTCAATTGTGTATAGATGTGGAGACTACACTTGTGTGCCACTCCAAGGATTATGGGGAAATACCAGTTATGCTCCTCTTTTGGTGTTGCATCAGTTCCAGTGCTGATAATTCATCCCGTTCTTCAAAGACTTGGGACATTAGGATTTTGAATACGGAGAGTCTAATTATAAAGTAAAAGTCTAGTTAGCTTTCCAAGCTTGGAAGAAGATCCATTGTATAGAAAGATACTAGAGAGGAAGCCCTACCACGCCTGGATACAAAGAATGAAGACTCTGCCATATCAATGATCCATTGCCACCACCCAACTCTAGGATACTATAAATCCCAATAGAGGAATCAGCTTCTGAGATCGAGCTACTTAGGAGGGAGTTCAAACGAGAAAAGGCATCCTTTGCTATAGAAAATCTCTCGACTTAAGAAGGAAAAGGGCCAGCTAGAGATGGATATCTATCTTAGGAGCAGTGAAATAGATCAAGTCATTAAAGAAAGAGATTCTTTCAAAATGACCTCGAGAGCCTGCCAAGGATTATGTGACACTCCAAAATGCTAACAAGTCCAGACGCATTAGCAAGACATCAGTCAAATGGGAAGCGAAAGTTGCCACTCTCAATCGCAAACTAAATCAGCAAAAGGAGGAAGTTAGAACCAACAAAGAAAAGTTTACGAGGGCATGTGCTCTTGCTTCCACCTACCAACAAATGAATCAAGACTCGAAATGCAAATATGAGATACGAGAGCCACCAGGGTTAAAAATGAAGCCCTCATTCATAGAATCTAGGAATTAGAACAGTCTTTTCAGGATCATCAAAGTCATATCAATGACTTAACAAAGGCTTCCGAGCAATGCGAACTAGATTGGCAAACGACAATCGACCAAGCACATCTGAACTACCAAGAACAACATTAGCACCTCATTGAGCAAGTTCAAATGGTTCAACGAGAGGCGGATGACATGATTAAAGTAGCTCAGTCCATAAGACAAGACATCGTACCTATTAGAGATCGTGAGCAATGACTTTTGGGTTTTTCTTGATCGTGTGATCACACAATATAATCATGTTAGATACTTTCAGATGTAATCATGTCGTAAAAGAAAAAACCCTTTTGTGACTCTATGAATGATGTTATTGATGAAGCTATTCCAAGTATCAATTGTCTTCAAGGCATATGCATATTTAATTTCACCATTTTTCATTGCACTAGCATCAATCATTCATTATATTAACTCATCATTGCATCATAAATGCTCATCAATAAATACATTTAAAAAAAAAGTCCAATACAGGAATTGGGCCATAAAAGTGCAAGGGATTCCAAGATCAATCAGGAACATAGAACCTTACATCACGCGCCACTACAATACACGTTGCCATAAACAAATCATGAAGAGTGATCATGAAGCTCGTATTGAGCGACTTAAGCTAATGGTAAAAGAATCACAAGACCAGATGCTTCGCCAGCAATACAAAATGCAAAATCAAATCACAAAACTCATGGAACTAATGACTGCCTCTATGAAAGAAAAAGGGTAAGCCAGTACTACTAAAACAAGGAATGATCCTCCCAATGCCGAAAGTCCCCCTGCCAATAATCCAGAACCTGCCCAAAGTGAAGCTAGACAAGAACAGTGGCCTGCTCTTGCACTTGCTGCTCAGGCTCCTCTAGTTATCTACCTTAATCCCATTATGGCAGGTCAATTTATTCCTGGCACTCAAGGGGTGAACTAGGAGTCTCATTGGCAGATCCGATAACCCTTGACCATAAGGAACTAGAGAAAATAGAAGGTCAAAAGTCCACCATGACTGCGAAAGAAATACACAAATTTCAGCTACTAAAAAAATACCTCCAAGCTATTAAGGGGAGTGACAAGTTCAGAGCTCTTGATGCACAATCGCTATCTTTGGTGTCCAACCTTGTCATTCCCTCAAAGTTCAAAGTCTCAAAGTTTGAAAAGTTTAATTAAACCAATGACCCTTCTGTCCATGTTCGAATATACCTACAAAAGATAACCGAGTATGAGAAAGATGAAAAGCTTCTTATCCATTACTTCTAGCATAGCCTCATTGGGGCAGTAGCTCGATGGTATATCGAGCTAGACAATGTGAAAATCCAATCATGGGCTGACTTGGCTAAGGCCTTTTTGAATCAATACCAGCACGTGTAAGATTGGGTGCCAGATTGACTTTCCTTGATGAATTTTGAGAAGAAATCCACTAAAAGCTTTAGGCAATACGCCCAAAGGTGGAGAGAGGAAGCAGCCCCAGTTCAGCCTTCCCTTACAGAAAAAGAGATGATAGTTACTTTCATCCACACCTTACGCGCTTCTTATTACAAGAAGCTCATAAGAAATGCCACCAAGAAATTTGTAAACCTAGTCTTCTTTGGAAAAATGATTGACGTAGCCATTAGGAGTGGTAGAATGTCAGCTGGGGAAACATCTAGATCAAGAAACAAGCCTATTGCCAGTAAAAAAATGAAGAAGAGGCCAATGCCATAAGTTATGCTAGCTCATCTCAGCCAAAATAGTGTCAAATACCTGACCCTCACTACCCAAGCATGCTGTATTCTCGCCCTATCACCATTCCTCCTCAGCTAATTAATGCCATAACGTATAACCCATCCTTTGTAATCCCATCCAACCCACCGCAAAGCTACCCTCCATAAGTTCACCAAAATACCAATCGAGCAACTAATGATGCACCTGGCAATCGAGGTGCAAATCAAGAAAGACAGCATTTTGATTCCATCCATACGACCTATAAGGAGCTCTACTAGACCTTGCTCCAAAATCATTTAGTGGCCCCAATCCATGTCCCAGAAAAGAAGCCACCATACCCGTAATGGTACAACCCTAATGCCCATTGTGAATACCATGCTGGGGTAGTAGGGCATGAAATTGAGAGCCGCATATCTTTCAAATGAAATGTGCAAAATCTAATTAACTCAAAAGTCTTGTAGTTTGATATGAACCAGGGACCAAATGTTACAGCCAATCCTTTACCGAACCATACTAAGCCAGCTGCAAACATGATCGACATTGAGAACAAATATGAAGTGAAGGCAATCATAAAGGATGTAAGGATGCCAATGTTCTTGGTCGGGCAAGCATTGATTCAGGTCAGGTTGCTCAACGTAACAAAAAAATTAGAAGACAGTCCCAACAACTTCTGTGACTTATACACAGTTATAGGTCATACCCTACAAACATGCAGGGAGTTTAGGTCCATGGTTTAAAGAATGATGAATAAAGGTCTGGTAGAATTCTATCATAAGATCACACCTGCCACTGAATCTATTAATATGATAGGAGATGAAACCATAAAGCCACCTTACGAGAGAAATCGACCCCTCATTCTTTATGGTAAGTCAAGTCCTAAGGTCAGTTCTTAAACACCTACACCAAAGTTGCTTATGGAAGTACCTAAACCATTCCCATATAAGGGCAACAAAGCTGATCCATGGAAATATGAGAATCAGGTAGTAATGATCGAAGAACTAACTCCCTCAAATGCTACAATGGAACTATCAGGAGTTAGTCACCTAACTCGTAGCGATAGGTGTTAAGCTCCCCCAGCTTAAGAAAAATAAAAGGTTGATGCATTTCCAAGCACCAGTATCACTCATGCCCAAGCAAAGAATTTTGTGCCTGTGAAAGTCAAGGAAACAGTAAGTGAAAAAGAAGCCTCGGAGTTTTTTAAGTTCAATAAGTATGGTGAATACTGCATTGTAGACCAGTTAAGCAAACAACCCATAAAGATTTCTATGCTATCTCTGTTTCTTAATTTAGAGGTTCACCGAAATGCATTATTGAAAGTGCTAAACGAAGCATATGTGCCCTCAGATGTCCTTGTGGACAAGTTAGATTGGCTAGTGAACAACATCATGGTCGATAATTATATCTCCTTCACTGATGATGAGATCCCACCCAGAGGCAGGGACAGTTACAAAGCTCTGCATATCATTACCCGTTGCAAGGGATGAATTTTGCCCAAAGTACTCATAGACAATGGGTTAGCCCTTAATGTTATGCTTATGACTACATTAAGCAAACTCCCTGTCAATCAATCCAACATCAAGAGTAGCCACACCATAGTCCAAGCTTTTGATGGAACATGTTGTGGAGTAATTGGAAATATCATAATACAGCTTTAGATACGCCCATGTATATATGAAGTTGACTTTCAAGTTATGGATATTAATCCTATTTACAACTTTCTATTAAGAAGGCCATGGATACACTCCGCCAGAGCCATCCTATCCTCTTTCCATCAGAAGCTCAAAGTTGTGATAGATGACAAAGTAGTCACCATCAGAGCTGAAGAAGAAATGATCGCCACTGCTTTCACCGAGGATATCTAAATATAGCCTAATAAAGATACACTGGATTCATCATTCCAATCCTTCGAGTTCGTCGATGCGACATTTATGGGAGAAGGATTGCTAATAGTTAAACCCCACCTATGAAAGAGTACCCACACAGGTTTAAAAATAACTATTGGCAAAGGTTCCCATGCTGGAAAAGGGCTTAGCAAGAATCTACAAGGGATGACTAGAGCCCTACAGGTCACTACTCAAGCCAATAAAAGAGGCTTAAGATTTAAAGCCAATGCACATTCAAGAAAATAACAAGGAAAGAGGATCTAGAACCAGGAGATGACACGATCATTAGGTTAAGAGAGTGAGTCAAAGTCAACAATGTTACCACTTTCTAAAAGATATTTCATTCGGGAGGATGAATTGATCCAAGCCAATCGAAAGAGCAAAAGTCTAAAGATGTCTTAGTCATCCTAAATAGGGTACTCAATAGCCTCTATCTCTAAGATACCGAACCATAAAATTCATGTCCTTCCACTAAGACCTGATTTTTATGACAGGGTCATAACGGAAACCCCTGTGCTTTTGCTGTCCCTTTCATGTAACGTCAGGAAATGAAAACCTACCTCCCTCACCCAAAGGTAGATAGGTGTCCTTTGTAAGGGGCATCTTTTTTCAAACATTATCAATGAAATGACTTTTGCACAAATCATTCCATATTGTGTATCACTTTTCAACTTTTTTGTCTCCATTACTCTATTGCCTTCATCTAAAACCCTTGGTTATGTGTGTGCCTTTTGCCATATTTATTTCTTTACCCTTTCAGGTATCTTGACGACAGTGACATGGATATGTTTGATGGGTCTTTGGAGATCAATTTTGAACAGTTAATTTGCCCTAATGACGCTGATCCTGAAAAAGATTTTGAAGAAAGCTCGATACCACTAGACCCCTTACAATTAGTTGAACAAAAAGAGAAGCAGATCATGCCTCATGAAGACCCAACAGAAATAATAAATCTAGGTACTTAGGAGGATCGAAAAAAGGTTAAAATTGAAACCTCAATAAAGTCAACGACTAGGACCAAGTTGATAGAACTACTTCAGAAATATCGAGATGTATTTACTTGGTCATATCAAGACATGCCAGGATTGGACACTGATATAGTGGTCCACAAGCTTCCCATCAAGCCCGGATGTAAACTGATCCAGCAAAAATTAAGGAGGATGGACCCAAAAATGCTTATCAAAATTAAAAAAAAAAAGTCAAGAGAGTAGCCAAATATCCAGAATGGGTTGCCAATATGGTCTCAGTCCCAAAGAAAGATGTCAAGGTATGAATATGTGTTAATTATCAGGATCTGAATCAAGCTAGTCCCAAAGATAAATTTTCGCTACCCCATATCGACACTTTGGTAGACAACATAGCCAAGAATTCTCTATTCTCCTTCATGGATAGATTTTCAGGCTATAAACAGATCAAGATGGTGCTTGGAGACATGGAGAAAACAAATTAAGTAACAATATGGGGGACATTTTGCTATAAAGTCATGCCCTTCGGACTCAAAAATGCTAGAACAACCTATCAATGGGCCATGGTAGCCCTATTCCATGACTTGATGCATAAAGAAATTGAGGTCTACGTTGATGATATGATTACCAAGTCAACGAAAGAGGATGAGCATGCCATAGACCTTTAGAAACTTTTTGAGTGGCTATGAAAATTTTAACTTAGATTGAATCCTACCAAGTGTATCTTTGGAGTCACTTCGGGTAAGCTTCTAGGCCATATAGTTAGTGAAAAAGGGATTAAAGTTAACCCAGACAAAGTCAAAGCCATTCAAGATATGCCACCACCTCAAACCTAAAAGGAAGTGAGAAGCATTTTGGGGAGACTGAAATACATTACTAAATTCATATCCCAACTCACTGATAAATGCAACCTCATCTTTCAGCTCTTTTGCAAACAAAATCCAGGAAAATGGAATGAGGCATGCCTAGAAGCCTTTGATAAAGTCAAACATTATCTATCAAGCCTGCTAGGGTTGGTACCGCCAGTGCCCGGTTGACCTGTGATCCTTTAATTGGCAGTCTTTGACAAGTCTATGGGTTGTGTATTAGGACAGCATGATGAGTCAGGAAAGAAAAAATAAGCAATCTACTACTTATGCAAAAAGTTCATGGAATGTGAGTGTAATTACTCTGCAGTCGAGAAGTTATGCTGTGCTTTAGTGTGGACAGCTAGAAGACTCAGGCAATATATGCTGTAACACACCACATGGTTGATTACAAGGCTTGATCCTATCAAGTAACTATGCGAAACCCCTACACTGTCAGGAAGGCTAGCTAGATGGCAAGTCCTAGTTTCTGAATACGACATTGCCTATGTCAGTCAAAAGGCCATCAAGTGTAGTGCAATAGATGACTTTGTGGCAAGTCGAGCGGTAAATAACCATGAACCCTTAAAGTTTAACTTCCCAGATGAAGATCTAATGTGCATTTCTAAAGACCAAGACACCTTCAACCAAGATCAATCCTGGAAGATGTATTTTGATGGAGCATCAATGTTCTAGGACATGGAATTGGGGCAATATTAATGTCACCCAATAGGAGTCATTATTCATTCATAGCAAGGCTAAATTTTGACTGCATGAATAATATCGCAGAGTATAAAGCTTGTTTCATAGGGCTTCAAGCAGCCATTGAGAGGAATGTCAAGATATTACAAGTGTTTAGTGATTCGGCCCTAGTCATCTGCCAATTGAAAGGAGAGTGGCAAACTTGCGAGGCCAAGCTGATGCAGTATGGGAAGCTGATAGGAGAGCTCAAGAAAGAATTTGATGATATTTGTTTTTGACACTTACCTCGAGAGAAGAACCAAATAGCTGATGCTTTGGCTACCTTATCATCCATGTTTAAAGTCAACCAAGAATTGGACGTTGCTTCCATCCAGATGAGCATCTACATTACTTCAGTTCATTATCATGTGTCAAAAAAGAGAAGGATAGCCTACCGTGGTACTATGGCATCCTTCGTTACATCAAGGATCAGCAATATCCCAAACATGTAAACAAGACTGATAAAAGGACTATCAGAAGGCTAGCTATAGGATTTGTTCTCGATGGAAAAATCTTATACAAAAGGAGTCACGATCAAGTATAGCTCAGATGCGTTAACACTCCTAAAGGGATTTATGGCACACATGCTAATAGACATCGGATGGCCAAGTAAATCATGAGAGCTAGTTATTACTAGCTGACCCTCGAGAGACACTGCATCAATTATGCCCAAAAATGCCATAAGTGTCAAATCTATGCGGACAAGATCAATGTCCCTCCAATGCCACTTCATGTCATGATGGCCCCATGGCTTTTCTCCATGTAGGGCATGGACGTGATTGGGCCAATCACCCTTAAAGCTTCTAATAGGTATCGTTTTATCTTGGTAGTGATCAATTATTTCACTAAATGGGTGGAGGCTGCCTCGTATGCTAATGTCACTAGATTGACCGTCTGTAAGTTTGTCAAGCAGGACATCATCTATAGATATGGCCTCCTAAACCAAATCATCACAGATAATGCAAGTAACTTAAACAATAAAATGATGCAAGCAATCTGCTCACAATTCAAGATCCAGCATCATAATTCTATCCCTTATTGCCCAAAGATGAATGGGGCAGTCAAGGCAGCCAATAAAAACATTAAAAGAATAGTTGAGAAAATGGGTAAGACTTACAAAGACTAGCATGAGAAGCTATTCTTTGCGCTTTATGCCTATTGGACCTTAGTTCGCACTTCCACGGGTGCTACACCATTTTCCCTTATCTATGGGATAGAAGTTGTATTGCCTATCGAAGTCGAGAAACCTTCTTTCAGAGTCTTGATGGAAACCAAACTTGAAGACGCTGAATGGGTCATGAATAGATATGACCAACTCAACCTCATTGAGGAAAAATGCTTGAAGGCCATCTGCCATGGTCAAACGTATCGAAGACATATGATCTGACCCCATAACAAAAAGATGCACCCACGATAATTTCACCTAGGTGATTAAAGAAGATCCTCCCAATTCATAAAGATGCATGGGGCAAGTAAACCCCTAATTAGGAAAGACTGTATGTCATGAAGCAAGCCTTCTCTCCCTAATCTTGTCAGAAATAGACGGCAATGTCTTGCCCAACCCAGTTAACTCAGATTCTGTCAAGAAATATTACACGTAAAGGGCAAAAACTTGAAAAGGCATCCTTCAAAAAAAAGGGGAGAAAGTAAAAAAAAAACACAAACAAAAACAAAATAAATAAACAAAAAAAGAAAAAATAAAAAAGGGAAGAAAATAAAAAAGGGTTTAAAGATCTAGGCAACCAACCCGACTATAATTGAAAACTCGCAGGGGAGACTTGAGAAGATCAATTTTAATGGGGCTTGAATCCAGAACACCCACATGATAATGCAAAGTAATCTTAGAGATCTTTTAAAGATCAGCTTATGCTAGGCACATTCATTGTTCGAGAAAGATTCTGAAAAGCACCTAAAGAACATCCATGTCATGATTGTCAGAGGCATCTTTCACCTAAAAGATCATCTTTCTCATTACCCTATTAATTACTTGTCAAATGGTATATTGAGTCATGTCTCTTTGTTGTCATGAATAAATATTGCCTTGTTTCTTTTAAACCCTGTACAATTCACATTGCACTTGTCATTTAACTGATAATGTTTGATAATCAACTAAAATATGCATTAGGACATCTTGACATTACATCAAAAGGAAAAGGAAAGCATAAGGAGCTCTGCTTGCGCCCCAATCATCAAGATCATGCACTCTTCACGTCCCAACACCCGCTCGGCATGACCATACACCAAACATTTCTTGCTTTCACAAGCCACATCTCAAGAAAAACCATATTAAGCTAACAAAAAATCCACCCGTGCGTTCTATTAGAATCCTATCGAAACCAGAGACATTAACCTAATCTGGCAAATAGTCTCTAAATTGTTGACAATGCCTTCCAATTGTCAGGAAAATGATTAAGCCTCCCGAATCAAGAAACGCAATAGTCCAAATTCTTGAGACTAAATTTTTTGTCATATCCCTGGTGGAGCAGGGATAACCTATCATCCCTAGCGGGATTAGGAAAATTTCAGTCTAGAGTTGTGACAAAGACGAATTGCCATCCCTATGAGAGTCTAAATGACCTATAAGAAAAACTATGGCTATCTCCCGTATTAGACTTCACATCATGCAATCATGATAGCATTTCATATCATGCACTCATATTACCATCATACATCATTTTTACAATATCACTTCAAGCCAAGTTTGCTGAACCTCTAAGGAATTCCTGGTAAGAACTCTAAGCTTCACAAACCAAGTGTTATTCAAGTAAGGTCATTTTCTTCTCATTACCTCATGTCAAAACTCTTTTTATGAAGCAACTACTGTCAAAGTGCTAGTGTCAAGAAATTATAGTCTGAAAACTATCGTTAAAAACTTTTGTTGAAAACATTCATTAAAAGCTTTGTCAAGAATTTTGTCAAGAACTAGTGCCAAAACCCTTTTCAACAGGAAAGTTTGTCATGAACTTCTGTTAAGAAAAGTTTGTATTAGAAGTTTTATCGAAAACTTTGTCGCTAACCTCTTCAAAGCTCACATGTCAATGGCACCTTTATAAAAGGCCATAAGTCAGTAGCACCCTTTTAAGCCCATAAGTCAATGGCACCCCTTAAAAGCCCACAAGTCAAGTGGCACCCTTTTCAAAGCCCACGAGTCAGTGGCATCTTCTCAAAGCCCATAAATCAGTGGCACCTTTTCAAAGCCCATTAGTCAGTGGCACCATTTTCAAAGCCCACAAGTCAATGGCACCCTTTTAAAGCCTATAAGTTAGTGGCACCCCTTAAAAGCCCACATGTCAGTGGCACCTCTTCAAAGCTCGTAAGTTAGTGGTACCCTTTTCAAAGCCCACACAAGCTAGTGGCACCAAGTCTAAGTCAAAGCCCGCACAAGTTGGCAGCACCAAAGTCAAAGCCCACACAAGCTGGTGGCACCCAAGTTTGAGTCAAAGCCTGTAAAAGTTGGTGGCACCCAAGTCTGAGTCAAAGCCCGCACAAGTTGACGGCACTCGAGTCAAAGCCTACATAAGTTGGTGGTACCTAGTTTGAGTCAAAGCCTGTATGAGCTGGTAGCACCCATGTCAAAGCCCTCGCGAGCTAGTGGCACCCAAGTTTAAGTCAAAGCCTGCACGAGCTGGCGGCACTCGAATCAAAGTCTGCACGAGCTGGTGCCACCCAAGTTTAAGTCAAAGTCTACACAAGTTGGCGGCACCCATATTAAAAATCCATGTTACTCTGCACCTACCTAAGGGGGTCAAACCTTAGAAAACCTAGCACCCTAATGTTCTAAGGAGCATCATTCTACCTGGGATAAAACAGTGTTCATTCATCTTTGCCCTGTTCTTGATTCTCAGCAACAGTCAAAGAGGGGCAGCTATAAACACCTTATTTTATCTGGGCTACTTTTTTTTAAGCAATTTGGGGTACGAACATGAGATGGGATGATATCGTCGTGCGATAGTGTTACCCGGCAAAAATGTATTTTGAGGAGGTCAAGTAGGCCTAGGGATCATATCAAAGGTAAATGCAAAGATGTGGCATCAAATGATGTAATTCAAGGTGTCCAGGGACAAAAGATATGAGAAAGTTCATAATTTTACTTGAATGTATCGATATGTGATTCTCATGTATCGATACAATGCTCCAACGATCCAAAAATTTGAAATGTCCCCATTTGTATCGATACAACATGTAGATGTATAGATACATGAACCTCTGTATCGATACAGGACCTTATGTATCGATACTAGGCCACGCCAAGACCAAAACATGCATCTTGTAAAGAAATGTATCGATACATATCAGCATGTGTTGATACAATGGTTCATAGTATCGATACAATGTTCATTGTATCGATATCATCAAGGTTTTTGGACCAAATGTATCGATACATTATGCAAAGCATTAATACAAGCAGGCCACTTTCACAGTCTGGGCATTTTTAAATTGTCCACCATTGATCCAAAACTTAATTTTAACTCATTTCTTTGCATCAGAAAAGATTAAAACACATATCAGATTACATATTTAGGCTTTTGAACAAACCAAAAAATTTTTTGAAGTCTAAATTGGAGCAAAAAGGTTAATATCAAATGATCACCCTACTCCCTAGTTGGTTGACCAAGATCACCGTCAGCCATCCTATTTGCTAGAAAATCATTTTAGCATTTAAACCAGCCACCCTATGTCCATCACATTGGCAGCAAGTTGCTCCCTATATCCACTCTATAGCCACCATGCTGACATAACTTTGTCTCCCTTGAGAAATGACCAAAAACACCTCCAAATTGGTTTTAAAATGTTGGTATAAATGGACCACTTCTATCTTAGCTAAAAAAGGTTAGATTCCAACCTATTTTTAACTTCCAAAACACATTCCCACACAAAAAAAACCCAAAATCACGTAGCGCTTCACCCATCACCCAAAAATAGCACTAAAACACTCATTCCCAACCATTACATATTTAAAAAATAACCCTCATCCATACCAGAACCAAAACCTCATTATTTCTCTTTTTTTCTTGCTTATTAACAACAAGAAAATGAGGGAAATTCAAGCCAACTTTATTGCTCCAATTATTTGGCCAAAAAGTAAAGTTTTGTTGGTATAACTTCTTACTCTATCACTTGCATTTTTTATTTTTCAGCATCTTCATCATTTTAGTGAGCTCTCCA